>JAOPTO010000881.1:0-261431 GCA_033822845.1 Tetrapedia diversipes
GAGCACTTCAACTACTTATAATTGTAAGAGATGAATAAAAATTGACAATTGGTGCATTTTGAATATTACCTCTAATTAGAGAATACTTTGAAGTAGACCTGAGCGCTTCAACTACTTATAATTGTAAGAGTTGAATAAAAATTGACAGTTATTGCAATTTGAATATTACTTCTAATTAGAAGATAGTTTGAAGTAGACCTGAGCGCTTCAACTACTTATAATTGTAAGAGTTGAATAAAAATTGACAGTTATTGCAATTTGAATACTACTTCTAATTATAAGATACTTTGAAGTAGATCTGAGCGCTTCAACTACTTATAATTGTAAGAGTTGAATAAAAATTGACAGTTATTGCAATTTGAATACTACTTTCTAATTAGAAGATACTTTGAAGTAGATCTGAGCGCTTCAACTACTTACAATTATAAGAGTTGAATAAAAATTGACAGTTCAGTGGATTTTCAACATTGCCTCTAATAGGAGATATTCTGAAGTAACAAGTCCCCCATTGAAAAATTAACTGTTTCGCTACAGCAGTCCAAGTACCGAAGTACCGTCACTGAACGGAAACTCGCGTTATAAATATGCACAGTGCGCATGGTTTCTGTTTATACGTATTTCTAAGTCTTAAATAACAACTGTGCTGAATAAAACAATCGTTGCTCTAATCTAACATGTATATTTACATTTTAAATATGAAAAGACTTACAAAATTATTAAAATACAAAATACATTTGAATGCCGCATATATGCAGCGCTCGAAGCGAAAGGGTTAAACATTTTTATTAGAACATCGAAAGTAAAAGATTAATTTCTACGAAATATTGCATCTAGCAGTGTACTCTCGTGGAGTCCTGAGCGAAAAGTGCGATTTCAACGCAGTAGTCAAAGGCTTAACGCGATTATAAACACGTAAATTCTTTCAAAACGAACGCTTTCGAATTTCGCCTCTCCGACAAGCTTCTCGTTAATTCACCGGCGCGCGAAGAGCGACAACGTGTTTCTAGGTCAAGACCCGACGTATAAATTTGTATCGAGACCGGTTGCATGCCCGCTCAAATGTAACCAGCCGCTGAAAATTCAATTTGAACGCGCACGAAACTCCACTCGACTCCTTTTTTCGAACGTCCGTTTCGTTAAAACGCTCCGACTCGCTCGCCTAAGCGACTTCGAGCAATTTTCCAGGACGAGAAACGCCTCGTCTTCCCGCCTTTTTGCAATTCGTCCGGGAACTTATCGATCCGCATTCGAACAAGTTGCCAGGCGAATCGAGGATGAACAAGGTATGACAATTTTAATTATTTTAATCATTACAAGGTATGATGATAACTTTAATTATTTTAATCATTACAAGGTATGATAATTTTAGTTATTTTAATCATTACAAGGTATAATAATTTTAATAAAAATAAAGTGTATAATAATTTTCAAAATTTGTAGGAAGTGAAGTGCTTCAATTTTTAGGCTATGTCAAATACTGAATTTGAAAAATATAAAATGAATAAATTGATTCATTCTTTCAAATTAAATTGAGAGTACGAAAAAAAATTGTTACTGCTTCTCCTTCTACTAGTGTTTTATTTATTTAGTTGTTTTTTCAACTAATTTGTAAATGAAATCTTACATCTAATTGATGTGTTCTAATTTTGAAGTAAAAATGACAAATAACTGAAGAGGCCTTCTTATTAATTTTATTTTTGGGGAATAATCTGTGATTGCTCTTTTTCTATCCCGTTTGTTTTCAGTTTCAAATAAAAGTTTAAATCAAATTAACACTTTGTATAACTTGAGGTAAAACATGAAGGGACGGAGGCTTTCTGTTTGATACGACGCGTGTAGAATGATGATTATAATGCTTTATCACGTACAACGACACAATGGCAAGCCTCCGTTTGAATCAAACCGGAGACAAAGCCCGAAGATTTATATCCAATGACATTTCGGTGAACCTCCGCTTAATTTATCCCCTCCACGATAGAATCTAATTATCCAAAACGAACAAGAGAAACTGAAACGCTGTCACTGATCCTGGGAGTTGAAGTTAGCTATTCGAAACTAACTCGCAGCTTAATTAGGCGAGCAAAGTTTACGTGGACATCGAAACTGGAAGTAGCGCAGCTCAATTTTGTATGAAGCACAATTTTTACAATCAATTATCTTTATTGAAACGCGAGATAAAAGTAAACATATTGCAGATTGCCATATTCATCTCTACGCTTCAAACAAACTCTCTAATTTCCAATTAACCCTTCGCACTCGAGAGGTTACTGTTAGTCGTCCAATAATACTAACTTCAAAAATGTTCAAATTCGAAATATTTACTATAATTCGCCCATATTGTACGTCATTTAGTTTAATTAAGTGATATACTAAAATTAATATACACTATTATTTAGCTTCTGGGTCTAACTAATAAATAAATTAACTAAGGTCTAAAAATTTGTGAAACTATCATTTGGTTAAAGGGTTACTGCAAATATCAAGTAACTGGGAAGCACAATTTTCATAGTTGCTCTAATTACCATACAATATTTTCGTCCAATAATACTAACTTCAAAAATGTCCAAATTCGAAATATTTACTATAATTCGCCCATATTGTACGTTATTTAGTATAATTAAGTGATATACTAAAATTAATATACACTATTATTTAGCCTCTGAGTCTAACTAATAAATAAACCAACTAAGGACTGAAAATTTATGAAACTATCATTTGGTGACTAACACTCACCTCTCGAGCGCTAAGATTCGCTTATGTTAATCTTCATTTAGTTTAGTCAAATCGTATACTAAAATTTACATGTATAACTGTTTAACATTCGGGTTTGATTAACAAACAAACTAACTAAAGTCTGAAAATTTGCGAAACTATCATTTGGTGACTAACAGTCACCTCTCGAGCGCAAAGAGTTAATGTAAATATCAAATAATTGGGAAGCACAATTTTCATAGCTGATCTAATTACCACGCAATATTTTTTTTTTTTTTCATTTTTATTACTATTCCAATTACTACTACCTATCGTATAAACGAGGATATGAAAATAAAATATCGATCAGCGGAAACGGTAGCTATTTTTCAAACCGGTTAATATTCATGAAAATGTGGAATTCCGTCAAAAAAAAAAAGAAAAATATTCAAACCGAAACGTATTTCTTCCGGAAGAGAGATTAAACGTATTTCTAGCTGAATCGTGCGTTCCTCTCAGGCATACAGATTAATTTGCCCAGGAAAAAGTGCCAGTTACCAGGGAATTCCTGGAAAACCCACAATTTTGCAGAAATTTCGCTGTACAGGGACACAAGTAATATGTGTTGAGACAAGCAATTAAAGGTGATCTGCAAAGTTTGGTGCAAACAATCGTTTTTCAAATATATTGGTGATTAAAAAAATCTGGAGAACAAGAAAGACACAAAAAACAAATATTTTCTATAAAATTAGACAAATTTTAAATTCTTCTTCTAGGAAACAATGTAATTTGAATTTGCAAAAGATTGTATAAACAATTATGCTAATTGTTATAACAATTTTTTAAAATTATATATTTACAAAAAAAAATGTATAAATCAATGAATTAGAAGTTATTATAATAGAAAAATCGTTGTCTCCTATATAACAGTTTATTTAGTTCGCAGAAATAATACTGAAACGCTTAAATATAAATGTTTGCATCCGGAAATTTATAAAGTTGAAATTGCAAACACTTTCGAGTGCAACAGATTAATTTATTCTGTATTTATTTACATATTTACATCACCAGTATGCATGTATATTACATAGTGCATACTGCGTACATTCAACATATTTTTGGATGCTTTAGTTTCTTGTGAATGCATAAAAATCTGCAGTCTACTCATTATAATTATCATACGTTATCATTTTATTTATATATATTTTCATATCTTTTTCTGAAAGTTACAGTGTCGAAAAAAATGCCTTCAGAAAACTATACCAAGCTAAGAACTACGCGTTAGATTTAAGATAATTTCAAACAATTTTAAGTTTATATTATTGTAAAAGAATATGTGACACTTTGTAAATTGTAACTGTACAATAAAAGATATAATATACATTGCAAAATAAAATTACAGTCAACCTTATTTAAACATAACCTTGCGCGCAGTTAGAATTCATCCCAACGATCATTTTTTACTACATTCAAAAGATTGTTTCACTTTTAGTTCCATTAGCTATATTTCTGTAAACTTCCAAATTTTCTAGGAATCTCTCTGTTGCCAAAAACCTTGGTTATCACTTTTCAAAGAATAACATGCTTGTACTATTATTGTCCACTATTACCTCGCTCTAATTAAGAATATGAATTATTATTTACACCTCCATTATTCGTTCCATGCCTTCGTCGCTGTCGCACTTTTCCTCGAAAAGATAAGAAAAAAAGATGAAAAGCGTTCAACGGTCGACTCACGTCCCCTCTTTTTTTCCGAACATAAATTTTTCTTAATAAAGCACCATGCAAAAAACATTCTTCGCATAAATTTTACAAGTAACGTCTCGTCGACCGCGTTTCACCGTGGCGCATAACCGTATCTACAATGAGCACGAGAGACCGGATGAAAGTTCGGGAGCGGTACAAAGTGAGACTCGGAAAAAGTAAGGCTCGAACAACCAACAAAAGCTTTTCATACCTTTCCTCGGGAAAAAAAAAACGAAAAGTAAAATGAACGCTCCTGTCCGCATTCGCGGCGGGTAAAACGGATACTTTTAACGAACCCTCGGGCCACGATGAATTCTTGCAGTCTGAAGTCCGGATTACTCTGAACGATATTGCAAACGTTGCAAATTGTACGTGAAAACTGCGGGGGCACAAGAATAAGAGCGACGAAGTTTTACCGTTCGTTTTAATCCTTTTTATCAGTTACTCGTTGCTTACGTAGTGTTATAATAATAATATTTATTTATTGTTGTGAATAAGGGAATATAATTACTATACTATGTATAAATTTTCAACTTTGCCTCTCTTTTTTGCCAGAGAAAACTGTCGCTGGCCCTTGGCCTTTCTTCCACCACGTTATCTCGAAAAAGTCCCTCGAGAATGACCATATTTGGGCATATTCCAAAAACATGACCATATTTGGGCATTTTTCGAAGGCCTTGCATGTCGTCAAGGGTTTTCCCAAAGCAATCCTGAACTCTCGTTGTGTACCCCTCATTTTCTTTTAAATTATAAAATTGACTACGATACTACACTTATGAGCAAAGAAACGGTCATTTATAAAAATGCATCCATCCACTTGCAATCTAGAAGCAACTCTCGACGGGAATTTTCAAAAATTTCCAGGTATAAAATATTAAAATTCTACAGTTTATGAAATTAATATGATTTAACCACTCAGTTGATACGAAAAATTAAACATAGCTCAAGATTAGACTAACATAACTTGATTTCTGTTGGAAATTGAATACAGAAATGGTACGAAGTAAAAATTAATCGAAAACCAGCTTTCTCTTAACGTATTTTCTGAAGGGTTTCTTCCAAGAAGCCAAGACGTATTTGGCATTTTAGAAAGTACGAAAACGTTAAGAAACAGAACAAAGGGGTTGAAGAAGGACCCGGACGGGGTCGTAGGAATTTCGACCGCTGTGTTTGCTAGTTTCATGACGAAGCTCGCAATGTTCAGTTAGAGTTGTACTTTCCTCGTGTTGTGGTATAATAAATTGAAGTATTCCAAATAATAATGTATTTTATTTTAATATAATATAAATTGAAGTATTCCAAATAATAGCGTATTTTATTTTAATATAATATAAATTGAGGTATTCCAAATAATAGTGTATTTTATTTTAATGTAATATAAATTGAAGTATTCCAAATAATAATGTATTTTATTTTAATGTAATATAAATTGAAGTATTCCAGATAATAGTGTACTTTATTTTATTGTAATAGAAATTGAGGTATTCCAAATAATAGTGTATTTTATTTCAATGTAATATAAATTGAAGTATTCCAAATAATAATGTATTTTATTTTAATATAAATTGAAGTATTCCGAATAATAATGTATTTTATTTTAATACAAATTGAAGTATTCCAAATAATAATGTATTTTATTTTAATATAAATTGAAGTATTCTAAATAATAATGTATTTTATTTTAACACTTAGCCGACCGAATGGGGAGATCGCCCATTTTTTCCTTTACAAAGCAGTGCCGTTAATTCTATTTACTTTTGTTATTAGTTGGCCCTAAGCTGATGTTGAATTTATTAAAAATTTTGTTTTGGAAAATTTATGAACAGTTCAAGACTAACTAATAACAAAAGCAAGTAGAATCAATTGCAGCGCTCTGTTGAGGACAAAATGGGAGATCTCGCCATTCGGTCGGCTAGGTGTTAATATAATATAAATTGAAGTATTCCAAATAATAATGTATTTTATTTTATTGTAATATTAAACCCCATTTCCAATAATTTCAAATTCGAGAAAACTTAATCTACATTTCACTTTCCTTTTTACTTTTCACCATGTTTGAAGCGGTATGATATACACGACTGAAATACGAAATGCATACTGCGCCTGCGATGGCGGTCGATTTAAATTATTCAAGAACCCGCTGACACTTAACGCGCTAATAAAAGTTTGAAGAGGGACAGCTTAAGAGGGAGAAACAGAATTTTATATTCGCAGCCGGTACAAATGACGCCGTCTCTCTCGAACGACCCGTGGCAATTGAAGTGGACATATTTACGTCTCATTGACTTCAACCTGTGATTCGTGCGATAAGACGGAAGTAACGAGAAAGCGCCGCTAAGCGTTTTAACACTATTTCTACCGACACTTCACGTATACCTATTCCTACCACAACATTCCCACGTAAGACAGACTATCAATTTTTCTCAGAAAATTAAGAATGAAAAAAGAAGTGAATATTGAAAAATGTATTACACGTATATTCGAGGAAAAGTCTAAAGTCTAAAAGCGATTCAATTACGTTGTATATATGAAATTCTAATCGAAATCTTAAAAACGGTCATTTGACCGGTTGTGGTAGGAATAGTGTTAACCCTTTGATTGCTAAAGGCGTATATATACGCCCTCACAAATCCATCAATATATACGAAAGGCGTAAATATACGCCCTCTGTATTTTGTTACTATTACACCTTTATTACTGTTTTACCGATTAATTCAACATGGAATTTATTGTCCTATTCAACCTAGCAATTAAATATGCTATAAATATTATTTGCCATTATTATTTTTTAAACCCTAAGAATGGTATGAAATTTCCGGGTACTGTTTTGGTCACTAGTCAGTGGACAAGTCACAGCGACTGACAAGCGAAAAACTCGCCGTCCATATTGATGGATTCGTCCAAGAGCGCTCCGCAGTCAAACGGTTAAAGACGGTTTCCTCGCGTCTTTTCTTCTTCCTATTCCGGACACCTTTTCGACGGAAAAAAGAGCGAACCGCTTTCGTGCTGCCTTATGGCGGAAAAACGAAGAAGCGATTACACGTAGCGAAATCGCACAACACTGTACGGTTGCGGAGGTGAGGCTAACGAAGAAAAGTTGCCGGTGTAATTAGCCCGGAGGGGCGTTGCGATATATCGATCTCGCGCTTGGGGGAGCACGAGGAAACATACTTCTCTCTCCTAAACAGCCTTCATTTTCCACGTAAACCTACGTTTAACCCTGCTGCTAAAGTATTCGGGTACAAAGGGTGGTAACGTTATAATTTGGGTGGTCCACGCGAAGATTACATTATTACGTTACATTGTTAGCGTGTTGCGCAACACTGTATCAGATTTACTGATTGCAAGTTGTATTATTCGTTAGCTCACTGGCGAACGAAAATTGCCCGGTACTCAAGTGACGCGTAAAAGAGAATCGGGACGGTGTTTGAAAGTGGAATGAAATTTCACGAGAAAAAAGGATGAAACGCATGACTCGACCGCAAAATGGCTTTGAAGCACTGGACGAAACGGTGACAATTTCGAGAAGCTCGCCGAATTCGGCTAGCGAAAATTCCAAAAGAACAAAATTCCGCGAAACTGAAACAAACGGAACGAAAACAATACGGCTTCCAAAACAAAAAAAAAAAAGGGAAACCGCCAACCAAATTACCGGAAGCTCAACTAACGCGTGGCTTCCTACTCGTGTAAAGAAATAAATGAGTAGAATTTCAGAAACGAAGTTAACACTTTACCAACCGGAAGCGTAATAAAATGTTAATAGGCAAGCCTAATTAATAAATTTAATAGGCTCCCGATTGGTGAAGTGTTAAAGTTAAAGACCTCTAGAAGACGATTTTAACACTTAGTCAACCGAATTGGGAGATCTCCCATCTTTTCCTCAACAAAGCGCTGCCATTGATCCTATTTACTTTCGTTATTCATTAGTCTTGAACTAGTGTTATTCACAGTTCGTCAAATTGCATTTTCTGTTTTTCCAAAGTACGATTTTTAATAAATTCTTAATACGCGATGGAGAGTGTTTGGTTAGGCGTGGCACCGTGCGTTTAGCTAAAATGTTAATAGGCTTTCAGTCGGTGAATCGTTAAAAGGATTCCGCCTCCGTCGAGCTCGCCTGCACACTCGTCATCCACACCTTCGCCCAAGCAACTCCCCCTAGTTCGAAGTCCAGAA
The DNA here is from genome assembly GCA_033822845.1 of Tetrapedia diversipes. Classification (NCBI taxonomy): domain Eukaryota; kingdom Metazoa; phylum Arthropoda; class Insecta; order Hymenoptera; family Apidae; genus Tetrapedia; species Tetrapedia diversipes. The sequence continues at coordinate 8,611 of JAOPTO010000881.1, forward strand.
ATAATGAAAAAAGTGGATCGCAATATCGCAGGGAATCGGCAATAACGCCTTATCGTTCTCTCGCTCTCTCTCTCCCTCTCGTTTTCCTTCTCGCAATATCGGCGAGGCGCTTCGTCCGAATCCGTAATCACGGCCGGCGGTGGCTGTACGAGGACGGAAAGGGGGCGGGAAGTGTATTTCATTTCGAGGCACTTCGGCCAAATGCTCTGCTCGTACCCGAGCCGAAAGAGGATCGAGCGTGGCAAAGTGTAAGGGGGTTGTGTTGGTCGGTCGATCAATCGAAAAGGGAGACACGAGTCGGTTACGCAACACGTCCATCCGTCCTGAGGTGGACAAACCATTTTCTGTGTTGCGCAACCAAGCTTCAAACCGAGCATCGGTTCAGTACCGCTCCCCCCTTCGTCGCGAAAATCTCACGGAGAACGTTCGACGATTACGCAACGACGGGGAGTCGGGGGCGTAGGTTGAAATCGCGTGTTTGCGGAGCATGATGATGGGAACAATTAGGGGATCACGTTCGCGGACAGGTGAGGCTGCTGAGAGGGATGTCGGGTACTTTGCGTGGGATTTGGTTGGGGCGATCGGCGATGGTTGAACGTTCGTTGAGCATACACTGCCGGTCAAAAGTTTGAAATCGCTTTTGGGATTGCAGCCATATCGTAGCTCATGTGACAATTTATTGTTCGTTTGAAAGTAATATTTGTTGGGTATTTTACTTTATTTATGTAAGAATGCGATCGAGCGGATGCGAGTTTGGGAAAGTCTGAAGAGTACTTGAGTTGGGCGATTGTCGTGCGAACGCAGAATGTTTGGGCTCGAATGTTTCTAAGGCGTGAAAGATGAGAACTTGAGAAAACAGTGCGACTGAGGAATTCTGGGTGGTCGTGACCGAATGCGTAGAGTGAGAAAGGTTGACAATTAGAATGAAAGGAAATGAGTGTTTGGAAGAATATATGACGGGGAAAATGCGAGCGCGAGGCAGAAAGTATTGGACAGTGAAGACAGAAAGGTTTGGTTGTGAACGTAGAAAGAGTGTTAAAGTTGCTAAGTTGTAAAGCCGTTTAAGTTGTTTTGTTAAATTGTTTTAAATATATTGTTATTAAGTTTTAATCGCTTCACTTTTATTTTTCACACCTGAATTCCATCTTCCGTTCTACATTTTATAGAACATTTCCTATATTTATATAAGGAGCGTTAATATATATTTTGAGAAGAAAAATGGCGGTACAAATTATACGTTCTCATCACGGGAGCGTGACGAATATCATCTACTTCCGCATGGAGAGGCGAGAGATTACAATATTTCAATAATATTGTTAACCCTTTGACTACTGTTGGCGCCTATTGGCGTCCGACACATGTTGACTTCCCGGTGCGTTTAATGTAATAAATTTCAGTATTTTGAATATTTTAATATACTTCCTCGGAAATGCATGTCTAACGAAAAATTTCGCCGTACCCAGTGGACGTCGCTAGTGAATTCGTACCGTACCGTACGGCCAATGCGTGCCAAAGTCTGTCGTAGTCAAAGGGTTAATCTTAAGTTCTGTAGCATCGTAGTTTTAAGGAGCAGAAAAATGAAAGTGTGGGTCGGCTAGACGAAAGCCAGGCACATCGAAAAAAAAACCGTTGGCAACAAACAATTCACCGATGGGTCGGCAATGTTTGGCGAGCGCGGAGTGGGAAGAGGAAAAGGCTTATAAGGTTTTCCTCGAAAGAGAAAAGGGACCAGTGTTGAATAGAAAACTGAGTTGTAGAATCGTAAAAAGAGCTGAGGATTAAACATAGAGTCTAGTGATAGAGTTGAATTAGAATTTACTGTATACTATATATTTTTGCCATTATTCATATTAAAAGTAATAATAAATAATCTTAAGGACCATTATTCTACAGTCCTAAAGTTCTTGAAAGAACTTTCTAAGATGCCACCGTTCTAGCCTTCGTTACTTCTAAATTTAAATGTTTCTTATCCCTTTGAGTACTATGAACACGCATACATGGGTTCTCATAGAGTCATTCAATCTGGGCTATGAACGCTGTATAGTTTTATAAAATATTATACTTTGTCGTAAAAAGTGGGCGGTCCACAGCACACGTTTAACGTCGCACAACTCAGTGCTGAAAGGGTTAAAACCTCTGGGTGATTCCAAACTTTTGCCCGGTAGTGTGTATTACGCGAATGCGAAAGTTCTGCCGATTTCATGAAGGAACTCGATTTATTTAATTACTGTTTAACTTCGAACCCGAGCCAAATATTTTTCCTTCGAAATTTCTTTCAGAAAATTTAAATAGTACATGCGAATGAACTGTATCTCGTAATTAAGTACCTTACACACCCTAGCAGATTACCATAATCAAATACACTTTCTGTACCGTATCCCACAATCAAGTGCGCGTAACCAACCATTCTCTGTAATTAAACGTGCCCCATGAAAAACACCCTCGCAGTTGATTACCATCTCAGATTACTCGTAACTTTCCCACCTCAAAATTCTCTTGCCATGCACACTTTTACCCCTACACGTTAAATTCTAAGAAAAATCCTTGCTCCCTCGATTCGAAGCCATCGTCACATAGACCATAGTGTAACAAAACAGAGTGACCGCCGCGTTTGTAATCAAACGTGTCGATTTCGTCGACCGGAAGTGGGGCGAGAATCGATCGGTGTCCGAGCAACTCGAGGGGTTGACTGCTATCGAGCGTCGTTCGCGTTCGAGGGGACCACCACCGGTCGACGTGTAATGGTACGAGCTGTCAAGCATCGAGTCACACAATATGACCGACTTCTGCCTCGTTAAAATTGCATTAGCCAGACAGTGGAAAGGGCCGAGTGACGACTGAAAATACGCGCTTGGAAACGTTTCAACGAACCAAAGTATCGATGTGACAACGAGCCACGCGTCGTCAACCGATCCCCCTCTACTTTATGGGACACCCTGTTAGCTTTCTTTACTTCGTTTGGGTACGGTGTTTATCGGGTGGAGGGGTTGGGTCGCAATAATAGCCGGGCATTTGTAGGATTGGTTTAAACCATACTTAACGATTCTCGAATCAAGGGATGAAATTAGTCTGTCAGAAATTGAATACAGAAATATTACGAAGTAAAAATTAACGGAAAACCAGTTTTCTCTCAACGTACTTAAATAAGAGCTTGTGTTACTTAGTAACATTAAAACCCCATTTTCAATATAGTCAACAATAAATTACGGTGAATAAAAATCGTGCACCGTGTATATTACTGACTGTTTTAATAATTTTAACTCTACTCCATTCTCTGTCTTTGTCTACTATGTCACACTATGTCCATTGATGTGAAAATAAATTGTTACTTATCGTTAGAAGACGAAATAATGAGTTTTGTAACTCCACTCGAAAATAATTAAAACTGACAGTTTTAATTCACGAGAAAGAAACGAGGTTTCGTTCGGAAGAGAAAATTTCACCCCGAAATTACGAGCTGTTTCGAGCCGCTTCCGGCCACGCCACACCTTTGTGACCACCATCTATAAAACGTTACGACAGGGGAAGACAATTCGCCACGAATTGACCCTAACTTTCAGGGTTTCGGTACACAGTGTCCTAACTTCGACGGGAACAACCCCGGCGCAGCCATTACACGTTCGTCGTTAAATTAATTGGCGGCAGAGGGGTGGAGGGAGGAAAGAATATTGAGTTACACAGGTAATGGGATTATTAAACTTCCTGTTGTTCCCTATCTGCACGCTTACACGAGTGTACCATCATCGCGGCCACGAGTGCCGTTCTATACGAAAGAACGCTCGAAACGCTATTGTTCGACGGGAATATAGGACTCGGTTAGCAATATGCTGCACGATTATTGCTCCGTTCTAGCTGTCAGACGCTAAAACCAGAGTTTGCGGGTCGACCGAAAGTTCCCCGTCGATAATCTGATTGCGAGATTCATTGAATACCATAATGTGGACAGACGAAACTACGGCACTATCCTCTGTATTATGCAACCATTTGCAACTCTGTTTTTGTGGCAGTTGATCGTTACGAAAGTAGATAACTGGGCGCTGCGAAATCGTCGAGCTATTTACGTGAATTCAGGTAATCCAGTGTTGCGCGAAAAATGCAGCAGTTAAAAATAGAGGGAAGGCTTGAAACAGGAAAAACAAATACAGAACGGATGGAGAATAAATTTTTTTTAGCGGCTGTTTGAGAATTGTTTCATTGTTGAAAGTAGGACACGGAAATATTGCGAACTCGAAAATTATTTCGTCCTTAAGAATAAAACACGAAACGATGCAAAAAACAATTAGAATTTATATCACTCTAGCTGTTGCACGCATTATTTTTTTTTTTTTTTTATAGTGCTTGCTTAAAAGTTCTCAAACTTTCAACCTTGATTTCACCCCAAAAAGGTAAATATCAGTTTTCATAGTGCTTGCTTCAAAATTGGCGGATTTTCAAACAACCTTTCAATTCTTATTTAACCCTTTAACGTAAACTGGCCAAACTGTGCACACACTCGAGATTATTCGAGCGACAATAAAATTTGCAATACAATAAAAATTTGGATTATTTGTGTTTTTTTTTAATTTCTTTTGCCAAGACAACGTTCTAAATTGTGTTTTTTTACATTAAAAAAGAATTGATTTTTTTGTTCGGCTTTTTTAAAAAAAACTGTGCATTAACACGTTCGTCGCCCAGCGTGTTTCGGCTGAGTTTCTCGCTGGGCTTAAATCCGACTGCATAGAAAACTAGAGTAAAAAAATATAAAAACAGCAAAAATTTTAACTTTTTATTTTTATTTTATGTATTTTATATTTATATACAATATACTTCAATACTTATTCCATTGAATTCTTTTTAAAATTACAATTTAAAATCCTATTTAACTTGAAGAAAAAGAGCATCACCCAATTGTGGGTGACGTGGCGACGAACGTGTTAAGGGGTTAATCCCCTTAGGGGTCAAGGTAATCGTCAAGGAAGGGGCAATACCATCGCAAGAACCAAGACAATTCGTCACCTTAGAAATTCAGAAACGTTGTTGCGGTCGATAACAACCCCCAATCGAGAATATAGATACGCAGCCTCGCGAACTCTAGGAAGACGGATCGCGACGGTGTATCTAGCCTGGGGAGCTTATCGTGGGGAACGGGAGCAGGAACAAATAGTTCGCATACTATCGCAACAACTTCACGCCCCGACCAAATATTTTGCTACACGAGGCAGACAGGGTGGATGCCTTCCGTAAACTGCATTACACGGCGTCGTTTGCCTCGACGAACGGGGCCAAGATGAACGCGCGGCCTTTGACTCATTAAGAAAATAGCCTAACATCGATACCCCTTGGCCTGAATAAAGCAGGGACTCCATAATTGCGTATAAACAAAGGAATTTCATCAGCAGCGCTCGCTCATGGAATATTCAAGGGAGCCTCCGACGAACTGGAATTTGTGCGAAAACTGACAAATATTTGGGAACACGATCGTTCGATTAACGGACCCATCGAGCTGAGTTTGTGAAAAACTTTCTCCGTCGAAAATATTCAAATTTGTATCTCCACATCTGAAATATTTTTAGCGTAAACATAATTGTAGAGGTGTCAAATTTTCAACTGTAATATTCTTAAATTTTAGTATTTCTTGTGTAAAGCTGTCGAATGTACGAGTGAAAGAATGGATAGGAATGTGTATGAGTGTGTGTGAGTGACATTGGTCATTTTTTCTTCTCGAATGTTCGATGTTGGTAAACCCCCACCACCTATCCTAATGCATATAAAAGGAGGTGCGTGCCCACCGAGCGACATTCAATAATTTAATGATCTACGATTTGGCATTCAACGATTTAACAATCTACGACTTCACCTTCGACGATTTTCCAGTTCTGTAATTAACGATAGGACTATGGAACGATTATAAGTACATTCAAGCTTCTAATAAATTAATTCTCTTATCATAAGCCTGACCCACAAATAAATTCTACATAATTTACATATATACAATGGTAATCGCGGTCGTGAAAGTTTGTAAACATAGACGAGTAACATAAAGAGGTTCCTGTAAAAATATACCTATATTAGAAATAGATATACAAGAAATATCCGTAAATCTAATGATAAACGTACAACACACCGAAATGAAACAAAAAATTTAACCATCAACCGAACCAATTTTTTGATGATGTCATTGCGTCCCACGAAATCCACGTCACAAAGGATTGCCCGGAAGCGAGCCGTCCCCAGCTGCTTCCGATCATCCCCTTTGATTTATCCCTCGCTCGCCCACGCGTTGATTGCCCGAGAGATCGACGCGACAGAGCTGAGCTCGCGCGTAATTGCAGAGCTGCGATTTTTTCGCTCAAAACGCGACTCATTCGATCGATCGATCGAAGGCGTTCGAAACAGCGGCGGGTAACGTGACGAGATTTTCAATCGCGACCGGGACACTTTTACGGCTGCTAGTCCACCTCGGTATTACGCCGAGAACGAAGGTAGGATCCGGTCTCTGAAGGGAATCCCTGGGCTTCGAAGATGAATCACCTCGGAGGACGGCTGGCGAATCGTCAAGTACACGATCTCGGAAGAATTTTTGCACGGAGACATAGCGGGGCTGGGTTAACGGAGCAACGGGAGTTCCGAGGAATATCTTTCTTTTTATCGGTGGTGGTGCTTCATGGGGTTGGAGGGCGAGCGAATGGAACGGTACGCATTGAATATGGCTGTTAACCCTTTCGCTTCGAACGCCGCATATATGCGGCATTCAAATGTATTTTGTATTTTAATAATTTTGTAAGTCTTTTCATATTAACCCTTTGCACTCGAACGGCGCTGTTATGGCGTCCAAAGTACAATATTTAATAAATTTTGTTGTATTCAACGCAGAAATAAATAAATTGGTGAAACTTTATTACTTTAATACGTTTGTCTCAGTGTAAAATAATTGTAAGGTACCTGTAAAATGTTTCCCTAATATAGCTGAAATTCTCTCAAGTTACTGGTTCGTTCGAACGAAACTGTCTCGAGTGTAAAGGGTTAAAATTATGAATATACTTGTTACATTAGTGCAACGATTGTTTTATTCAGCACAGTTGTCATTTAACACTTAGCCGACCGAATGGGAAGGTCTCCCATTTTTTCTGCTGCAATTGATTCTATTTGCTTTTGTTATTAGTTAATCTTGAACTAGTACTGTTCATAAATTTTCCAAAGTATAATTTTTAATAAATTCAACATTAGCTCAGGACCAACTAATAACAAAAGAAAATAGAATTAATGGCACCGCTTTGTCGAGAAAAAGATCTTCCCGTTCTGTTGGCCAAGTGTTAAGACTTAGCAAAACTTATATACAAGAACCACACGCACTGTGCACATGTCTCAGGGTGAACTCAAAATAACAAACAACCAAAAAACGACCCTTAACAGAAAGCCGCGAGACCGCAAAGACCCTTCGTTTCGACGGTACACACGTTTCCGTCAGAGCACAAAGAACTGTACTGACCAAGTTTCGTTCTCGCTTTTTAACCGCTATGGCGGACAGAAAGCAGGGCTCGAGAGAGAAGACAACCGCATTGAATGCTCGGTTGGCACGCGCTCTCGATAGATCAATTCTCTCATTGTCAACCGGCCTCTGGAAATACACCGAGCCTAAATTCAGCCCTCTCTCCCGGTCGAGTACGAGCATCGAAAATAATACGCGCATCGGCTGAAAAAAGGGGCGGGCGTTGCAGGGAGGAGGATGGAGTAGGGGAGATCCGTTAGTCCGATCTGGAGCAATGCAAGCTTCCGTCACGTTTCCACGGATCATCCGGATCGTGAAAATCCGCCGCTTCAGGTTCGAGTGCTCGACGACACGTTCGAGTTCCGCTCCCTCTACCGGAAATGCGCCCGAGGTTGGTGGTAATTGCTAGGGGTGATTTAGAAAAGCGTTCCTGTTTTTCGAACGTAAATTAATCGTCACGATTCCGAGTTAGTATTACTAGTTTATCGGTTATTTATTTATTTAGAATTTTTTGAAGATCAATAAGTATTTATTTATTTGTACATAATCCGTACCTTTCGGTTTTGAATGGCTTCCGGCTACACTTTTATTATTATTTAGCAATGTCTAACTTTAACCCTAACCTACCCATTTACCCTATTCTTCTCTCCTCATTCTACCCTATTCTAGTTATTATTTTATCATAGAAAAAGAAAACACAATAACCTAACCTACTAACAGAATACATAAATCTCTTTGCAAATACTTAAATATCTGCTTTTTAACTGTACTTAGTCCTATTGCTCTCCTTAACTTTATTTACAGTTCTTTGGCCACTAGAATATCAATAAGCATATAATCGTGGCAACAATGACGGTCCTGCATTTTTATATTAAGGCTGTTGAGTGTTTTTATTTTTATAGATTGTATGTGACCTGCAAGACGTTCTATTTCTTTTGTTATTATTGTTTTTGATTACCGAAAGACTTGTATAACGCTCATGTGCTTTTTCATTGAGTTAAAGTATAAAATATAAAAGTATATCGTATTGGAATCACTACTACCCTTTAGCTATATAATCCAACAGAATTTGCTTATTAGGAAAAGACAACCCTTTGTCGCGACAGAGGAAAGAAGAAAGGTGAAAGTAAACGAAAGAGAAAATAGATTTGCACATTTTGTGCATCGTCAATATTATTAAGAAAAAACTGTTTCTGAAAAAAAACAGACATTCATGCTTAACGTGGACACGATTTTTTGATTTACGACTACGAATTATACTTGTTCGTATAAACTGTAACGTACATACAATAAAAATAAAATTTTTCAGTGATTGTTTGGAAACTATGTTACTTTTAAAAGTAGGACACGAAGATATCGCAAATCTTATTATAATTTCAGTTGTAATTACAACGTTTGAAGATTATAAATTTGAGAATATGATATTCCGGTAGTTTTGCGTTTGATAGAGCGGTGAAATAGCGAGTGGCTGATATTAAAGGGTTAAAAGGACACGTGTATCGGCAAACCAAAGTGTGTCGCCGTGCTCATCGTACATGGATAATTATGCGTTTCAATATCCGTGTACGTATAACGGATATTAGAGGTCGCTGTTCCATGTTCGTTCAAATACACGTATATACAAATATGTGTCATCGCGGATTATTAATGAAGATGAGATAAATCGTTCGTTCAGGAATGAATCGACGTTCACTAGTAACTCGTTAACCATTATTAACTGAGACTGGAAAAAGTAAATGTAACCCAATAAACAAAAGACCCGTGCGTCAAAAGACTTTTTATCGTTTTTATGTTTTACAACACCATTTCATTCGTCTGAAAATAAAATACAACGAATTTAAACGATTTGCTATTGTTTCGAGTTTGAACGCTTTTATTTTATTTCAAATGAAAATAATAATTACTGAAAGCGGAGTTTACAGCGTCTTTTGAACCGTATACGTAAATACTCGGTGAAGTTATCGTATTATACTCGGATCCTGTAAAATTTACGATCTAAGCCAGTGAAGTTTTCACCTCGATTATAACATCCAGTTTCCCTAAGACTCTAATTAATCATCGCTTGTAAAAAGAAATTTCTTTCGGCTTTCTATCTTTAATCTTTGATCGTAGCCTCGATAGACCATGGCCAGTAATTACGCGAATGAATATTCCATACAGCGAAACTGCTTCAACTAGCACGCAATAATTTGTGTTTGTAACTTCTTAAGAATCATTTATTACAATCTGACTAAATTGAAAAATATATTTCTAAACATAAAACAAACCTGGAATAAAAATCACAGCAAACATACCAAACGAGTAAAATGAGAAAGTCCGAAAAAGTAACATTCTATACACACAAATACAAACGTTAACCCCCCCACCCCCCGAAAAAAAGTAAATATACCCGATAACAAAAAACTAACAAACCAAGAAATCACAAAAAAATAAATGTCCAATATTTAACCAAAATCAAAAAAAAAAAAATGCTTCGCCCAAACGTAAATTCTAACATTCCTCTATTATCGACGAGAGAAAAACCAAGCATGACAATCAATTGCTGTATACCACGAACCCCGCTATAACCACACTCCATCCCAGAAAATTATTCCGTCCCCTCTCCCTTCAATTTCCATCCGATACTCGGTCGAAAAGCGATCCGATCGCAACGACGGGGGAGAGTGCGGCGGAGTTAGTGGAAAAGGGGAAAGATAGGACAAGACATTAAAGTCTTCCGAGCTGATGATCCACGAAAGGCTCGGCCAGAATCACGAGTATTACTCGAGACGCGGCTTTCCAAGGCTTCCTGAAGCGGGGTAGCTCCAAAGAGGGCTACCCACGGCCGATTGTTCTGGCATCCTAAAAGAAGAGACACTTCGGCCGAACGAATGAGACGTGACTCTGGTATTGATCTGTCATTTCCCCCCCACCCCCTCCCACGGGCGCTGGTACGCAACCGGTTAAGGGTTAATCAATTTCAAGTTACGACGTAGTAACGTGGCGTGTCGACCGTGTCAGAAACACGGCCGTTATCCGTTGCAATAATTCTCTGTGTACACGTGGCCCTCCCCTATTAACAGGGGACATTAGGTAATACGAAAATTCTGTCGTTTTTGAAACTTTGTGGATTCGTTGGGGACCTCGAGAGATGTTTCGACGAGAGGAATTGATAACATGTTGTTCATTCGCAATAATAAGGAATTTTTTGTTTACATAACAAAATTTTTATCATTTTCATAATTTAATCTTAACGCTTAGCCAACCGAATGGCGATGTCTCTTATTTTTTCCTCTGCCATTGATTCTATGTATTTTTGTTATTGAATAGTCTTCCAAAGTACAATTTTCAATAAATTCAACACTAGTTCAAGGCTAACTAATAACAGAAGTAAATAGAATCAATGGCGGAGAAAGGAATGGGAGATATTCCCATTTCATTGGCTAAGTGTTAAAAGGCATCCAAAATTATTAAATTCTCATTAGAAACATTTTCTCGTACCATTTGTAGTTTTAAAGTGATATAGACGAATAAGAGGTCAGACAAGTGCACATAAGGGGTATTTTCACCCTGTAGAACCGAATTATAGCCGATAAAAGAAATAGTTTACATCTCTTAAAGTTTAAAAAAGATCAGAATTTTCGGGTTACCTAATGTCCCTTGTAAGTGGACAAAAATGAACAGAATACAACTGTGATTTACGGGATTTATTTACAGCCTAACAAACCCAGAAAGTTTAAAAGAAATCAGAATTATTGGGTCACCTAATGTCCCTTGTAAATGGACAGAAATGAACAGAATACAGCTGTGATTTACGGGATTTATTTACAGCCTAATAAACCCAGAAAGTTTAAAAAAAAATCAGAATTTTTAGGTCACCTAATGTCCCTTGTAAGTGGACTAAAGCGAACTGGATACAACTGTGATTTACAGGATTTATTTACAGCCTAACAAACCCAGAAAGTTTAAAAGAAATCAGAATTTTTGGGTCACCTAATGTCCCTTGTAAGTGGACTAAAGCGAACTGGATACAACTCTGATTTACGGGATTTATTTACAGCCGGAGTTTACGGGATTCCCTTTTTATCTCGTTCAATCGTTATCGATTGCCGCATTCGGGTTAGCGCGTCGCGAGATAACGCGTATAAATTAAGAGAAATCAGCAACTCATTATCTTCGTGATGCAGATACGCTGGATTTCAACCCTTTCATGGAATAAATTTTTTTTCTTCTTTTTTGAGGAAGCTTGACGTAGAATGCAGTGCAAACAGCCTCCATTATACCAATATCCGAGTAATATTGTACACAACTATCAAGCGTATTTAAAGTAGATACAATCTCAAAAATGAAGTACAATAAAGTACTATAAAGAGTTAATTGTTAATAAATTCAATTTAGATACATACACATTTGGAGCACTGTAAAAGGGTAATTACTAACGGTTGGACTGTGAATATTTAAATGTACAGTATGCAAATATGTAGAGTATCCGAGGTAAAACAGACGTTGTAACACTTACAAATCTCGATATTACCTTATGATAATCCTAGTTTCCTACAATCTAAATTTCTACGATACATTTACATTTGAATGTTCAAGTTGGAATTTTATACACCCAAGTAAGAACACGTGAAACACGGATTTTTCTACGAGAAAAGAAACTTATGCCTTTTAACCGGTGAAATCTCCACGACAAATTAGCTTAATCGTTTCTAACCACGTTCGTTAACGTTTAATTATTCATAAAAATTCACGTTTGAAAGCACGAACACGTAATTCGCTTGAATTTCATCGCTTATAAGACGAGGCGAAAGCGGGGGACTGTAAATGTCTCTGGGCGGCGAAATTTGTCGGCGGTGTATTCGAACGAATGAAGTAGAGGCGTGCTGACTTCGCCGAGAGACCGAACTATCACGGATACCGATCTCTATTGTACTCGGTTAACCTACGTCTCGTGCACTTGCTCGTCGACATTAGCCTTCCCACGAAACACTTGCCCTCCATCCTTAACCACCATTGTGAGGCGAACGAGCGCCCCGTGGATCGAATCGACCACCGACATTTTTCGTGAAACAATCCTAAATTAATCGTTAATATTAGGAGGACCCAAAAGTAATGTCGTTTCCATTTTCAGATATTTTGCTTAAAAACCAATGATTGATATTTATCGATCCGGCATTAAAAATTTGCATACTAGATGGCAAAAGGTTGTCAATAATAAAGGTGATCATATCGTAGATTAAAATAATTGTGAGGCGAACGAGCGCCCCGTGGATCGAATCGACCAACGACATTTTTCGTGAAACAATCCTAAATTAATCGTTAATATTAGGGGGACCCAAAAGTAATGTCGTTTCCATTTTCAGATATTTTGCTTAAAAACTAATGATTGATATTTATCGATCCGGCATTAAAAATTTGCATACTAGATGGCAAAAGTTGATAATAAAGGTGATCATATCGTAGATTAAAATAATTGTGAGGCGAACGAGCGCCCCGTAGATCGAATCGACTACCGACATTTTTCGTGAAACAATCCTAAATTAATCGTTAATATTAAGGAGATCCAAAAGTAATGTCGTTTCCATTTTCAGATATTTTGCTTAAAAACCAATGATTGATATTTATCGATTCGGCATTGAAAATTTGCATACTAGATGGCAAAAGTTGTTGATAATAAAGGTGGTCACATCGTAGATTAAAATAATTGTGAGGCGAACGAGCGCCCCGTGGATCGAATCGACCACCGACATTTTTCGTGAAACAATCCTAAATTAATCGTTAATATTAAGGAGATCCAAAAGTAATGTCGTTTCCATTTTCAGATATTTTGCTTAAAAACCAATGATTGATATTTATCGATTCGGCATTGAAAATTTGCATACTAGATGGCAAAAGTTGTTGATAATAAAGGTGGTCACATCGTAGATTAAAATAATTGTGAGGCGAACGAGCGCCCCGTGGATCGAATCGACCACCGACATTTTTCGTGAAACAATCCTAAATTAATCGTTAATATTAAGGAGATCCAAAAGTAATGTCGTTTCCATTTTCAGATATTTTGCTTAAAAACCAATGATTGATATTTATCGATTCGGCATTGAAAATTTGCATACTAGATGGCAAAAGGTTGTTGATAATAAAGGTGATCACATCGTAGATTAAAATAAAACGACATTGCTTTCCGGTCTCCCTAATACTAGATCGCTGAAGTGAGCCAATTTGTCTCATTTATGATTTTGTCAAGTTCATGTGAAAGGAACAGACGTAAGGGTGTTTGTGATAAATGTAATAAAAAAGATCTGCGGAAAATGTATTTTTAAAACAAGCATATATATAAATTGTTTTGAACAAATTTTGCTCGTGAAGCCTGATGGGTCCTGTAAACTTAGTGTTAAAAACCGAGAAACTGTAATTTCTCGTTCACGAAGGTTGGACAAATAATGCAATTGCCTAATCTTTAATGCGGTTCTCAAAGTCGATGACGAAAAAGAAGATTCTAATTTATTGAATCTGAGAATTTTTGTTCATTTATCCATCCGCCCACAGAGGTACAGAAATAATTACTTTGATCTTTAACACGAGGTAAAGGATAATTATTCGAGGAGAGGAGAAAAGAATTGTAAATTCTAATTTATTATTCGCGGAAGCTTGAAATAAAGGTATGATCTTGCTTTCGTTAAAAGCGTTTCGAATGAAAGGAATGAAAAATTGTGCAAAATAACAATATATTTGTTGACACGACTGTGAACGTGGTATTAATTGAATCGATAGAGAGAATAACACGTTTTGATAACGAGTTCATCGAAGCGAGCAAACCCGAAAATTATTGTTTTAATTCGGCCGACTCGACGTTTGCACCGATATTAAACGCAGTAGACCGTCCCGATAATTGAAATATATATTATAGAAACAAACTGTGTACTTTCCGCGACGAAACTTTTGTCGCGTTGTATCGAAGAATTTTTGTAATTATTGCGATAGAATTTCTGTTGAATATCGATTTACCCGGCACGGCCGTTTTCCGATTAAAATATTTCCACTTTCACGTGCAATTCCAAACTCGCCTCGAAATTAAAATTGCGATCCCTCGAAATGCAAAACACAAAGAGTTTCTGGTATTACCGGCAAAAGTTTCGAGACCCCTTTTCGATGAAATTATACGATAGAATCTCATTTTGGAATACAAATTGGCTCGTCGAAAACAGTGACAAATGGTGGAGGAGAAATGATTAATTTGCCTTCGCCGCGGTAAGTAGAAACGGATCGTCACTGGTCAGACACGTTTCTAAGCGGTGTCTCATAGATTACCACGTGGATCTTTCTTTAGTTTCTCGTAACTTCTTTACAATTGCAAAGCATTTGAAAAATTACTTTTTTAACAAAAATTGCTTCACTTCGAACCGTTACGAATACTATTTCTTTCGTTTTCATTTACATTAACCCTTTGAGTACTGAATCATTTGAAGATTCGTATGCCCATGGGACGGATTTAATTTGTCGCTATATGGATTAATATGTGAAAGTAATACATTTTATTTGGAATATACTTATATTGGTGATATAAATATATTTTTGAAACGGTTATAAAATATAAATAAATATATAAATGAAACAAAATAGAAATATTTATAACTTCGCCCAAGTTTGCAGATGATGAGTCTCACTCGTCAAATGTACCCAAAGGGTTAATGATTGGTATACCTAAATTTTATGTCTACGCCAAACAACGTTAATTCAGCAAAATTCATTAAGGCAATCTTACCCTAATTTGTATTATTAATTATAATCCTTACTTCAAACTTGAATATCCGAAATCTCTTTCGTATAAGAGAAAGGAAAACGAATAAATAATTCTTAAACAATCCTCTCGAGTAATCCCTCGACAAACGTACACAATCTGTCGCAAATACAAGCATGAAACATTTAGATGAAAAAGAATGCATAAAGCATAAAAACCAGCCCTCCCTCTTAACGCACGATATAACAGTGAAATTTAGCAGAAAATAATAACACCGATATCGCTTAACGCTTCACGAATCGCTTCGTTCGGCGAGGATTAAATGCGAAAGGTACGAGAAAGAAGAGGAAAAGAATGAGGTGAAAAATAAAGCAGAATGAGGAAACGAGGAAGTAGACGGGCAACGAGGCGGAGGGAAATTTGTCTATTTAATGTCTGGACATCGATCGAGCAACATTGTTCGGATTGCATCGCGACCGGCTGGCTATCCGGGCATGAATAATCCAGAAAGCGGAATAATTTCGCGTTGAATTCGAATCTGAGATCGATGACGCCTACACCTACGGACGATCTAACCCAGTTTCACCTTCGAGGCGTGTACACGCCGCCAGTTTTCCCGCAGAACGGAGCCAGGTCGATAGAAACATACCGATTTTACACCTTTCTCCACTTATCCTTGTGTCCCGCTGCTTTCAACGCGGGTACAACTTTCCTACCGCTCTTCAATATTTTTATCGAGTACGACGCAGGTTTTCCTGTTTAATCATCTCTGTTGGAAGTTGAATACAGAAATGCTACGAAGCAAAAATTAAAAAATAAACTAGCTTTCTCTTAACGTACTTTTTCAAGAGCTTCTTTTAAAAAGGTAAGCCACATCTGGCATCTTTGAAAGTTCGAAAACGTTGAAAAACAGAACAAAAGAGGTTAAAGGACGTAGAAATAGGGGTTGTAGAAATTTCGACTACTGCGTTCTGCTAGTCTTGTGACAAAGCTCGCTAAGTACGGTCAGAATTGTCATTCCTCGTGTTACGTAGAAGTAATAATAAAGTGTCAAAGTATGATTTTACAAATAAGAGTACATTTCATTTAGCAATATAAAACCCCATTCCCAATAATCTCTGTTCCGCTTTGAAGGGTTTTGCTTGAAATTTGAACAAAAATTTCGATCAGCGTTGCGTGTCTCTCCTTTCTCGTCTCCATTTCCGGCCAATTTATCGGCGTAATACATTTTGAAAGAAAAAAAAAGGAAGAAGCTGGCATCAACCGCGTTCGTTAGCATAGAAATCGAACGATTAAATTCGAAATGGAGCTCGAAAATTATCCGGTCTCTGTCGAAGGAACTGCCAATATTTATTATCTTCATTTAATACATTGCTGCGATTTCAATTATTGGAAATGGGGTTTTATGTTACTGAATAAAATACGCTCTTATTTGAAATATTTTAATTTAATATTTTATGTAACACGAGGAAGGTGCAACTCTGAACGTATCTCACGAGCTTTGTCATAAAACTAACAAACTAGCAGTGGTCGAAATTTCTACGACCTCATCCGGGTCCTTTAGCTCCTTTGTTCTGTTTTTTAACATTTTCCTACTTTCTAAATTGTCAGATATGGCTTGGGTTTTTGGAAGAAACCTTTCAGAAACTACGTTAAAAGAAAGCTGGTTTTCGGTTAACACTTTGTACTCGAGAGGTGACTGCTAATCACCAAATAACGATTTCGCAAATTTTTAGACATTAATTAGTTCGTTCGTTAATTAAACTCGGAGGTGTAGTGATAATTCTACAACAGTATACGGTAAGCGAATACTAATGACTTTGAGGCCGTTTCAATGGTATGTTTAGTATTACAACGATATGCATTTAACCCTTTGCGCTCGAGAGGTGACTGTCGGTCGCCAAGCGATAATTTCGCAAATTTTCAGACTTTAGTTAGTTTGTTTGTTAATCAAACCCGAATGTTAAACAGTTATACATGTAAATTTTAGTATACGATTTGACTAAACTAAATGAAGATTAATATAAGCGAATTTTAGCGCTCGAGAGGTGAGCGTTAGTCACCAAATGATAGTTTCGCAAATTTTCAGACTTCAGTTAGTTTGTTTATTAGGCAAGCTCAGATGGTAAATAGTCATATATGTAAATTTTAATATATCATTTAACTAAACTAAATGACGTTTAATATAGTCGAATGTTAGTAAATATTTCGCGCTTAAAAATTTGTGAAGTTAATATTATTAGACGATTAACAGTCACGTCTCCAGTGCAAAGGGTTAATTTTTGCTTCCTAATATTTCTGTATTCAATTTCTAACATCATCGATAACAAAGCGTTACGAAATTCGGAATAAAAAAAAACGTCTTCTGCGCGAAAATCGCATTTAAGTCTCGGAGTATTTTCTTTCCTTAATGGTGTGCTTAACCCTGAACTTATCTGGCATCGCAGAGACGTGATTTTCTTTTTTTAGCCACTTGAACGTATGTCTGCCTTTTATCTCGGCTAGTAAGAGAAAACCCGGGCTCTTAAAATTAAACCTCGAATCTACCGCCTTCCTACCTATTAAGGAAAAGAACCGCACGGTACTTTTCTCTTATAGCTACGTTCAATTACCTCACTGATCAAATTAAATCTAAAGGTGGACATTGTTTGTTTGTCACGAATCTAAACATGGATCGCTAGAAAGTAAATTACGGACATTTTTATGATTCGCACAAATTTGCGAACCCGCCTCTTAAATCCAATTATATCATTTGAAATTAATTCAACTACTCGAAATTAATTTTGTTTGCAATATTATTTAAGTATTCTTTGCATTAACATTCGTCATTCACCTGCGATTTACCCTTAAATGCATGATTTTCTCGTCAAGTTCACATTTGACAGTCTCGAAAGAAAAAAAATGCCACTCAATAAAATATATCATGTAAACAGTGTTAATTCCACAACGGTATGCAATAAGCGAATACTAATGACTTTGAGGTCGTTTCAATGGTATGTTGTAGAATTACAACGATATGCATTTAACCCTTTGCGCTCGAGAGGCGACTGATAGTTTCGCAAATGTTCAGACTTTAGTTAATTTGCTTGTTAATCAGGCCCGAAGGTAAAACAGTCATACGTTTAAATTTTAATCTAATACAAGCAAATCTTAGTAAATATTTCGCGCTTAAAAATTTGCGAAGTTAATATTATTATACTAACTAACAGTCACCTCTCGAGTGCAAAGGGTTAAGGGTTAAAAAAATCCGTAAAATCGCTAAAAATCTATTAGGTGTAACGTTGCTAGTCGGAGAAAATTTGCAGGTTTCGGATAAGCGGTGGTAAAATAACGAAGAATAATCGGGAAACAATATTGTCCATTCGAAATGGAAGACGGATTAAAATTTCACGTTGGCGCGCTCGTAAAATCGCGACGTGATGAAATGCAAAGCGGATTTGGTTGCTGATTTTCATGAAACAGAGAGGCACAGCAGGCGAAACACGTTCGACTTCTGCGAAAATGAATATCTTAACAGCGCGCGAGTTCTTTGGGGCATGAATGCATGCACGAGAATTCTATTTACGTAAATTCTGATCGATCTGACACTTTCTGTCTTTCAAACGCGTAACTCGAAACAGTCTCTCGTTCGAATTCTCCCTTTTACGTCCTGCACATTTATTTACCATTTACCAACTGTACGGCACAAGCGGTGTATTGCAGGAAATCCGACAAACTTCATACTTTGAATATTTTAATACACTGTTAAAAAAATTCTGCCCAATAATAACCGATCAAATTTTCATACATCGTTACGAATAATAACGATAATACTTTATTAATAGATTAAAATTCATTGGTATACAAAAACGAGAGGATAAGTATAAAAGGTATATAACAATAACGTAAACTTAATAAATAATACATATTATATGTATAGATCATTATGGTATACGTTGAAAATTGTTAAAATAGCTATTTTATTAACCCTTTCCACTCGAGAAATTACTCTTACTTTTAATGGTTCAAATAAGACCAACTTGATGAATTCCAAGCGCAAAATATCTACGAAGATTCGTTTATATTGAATTTCATTCAATCTAGTTAATACGTTAAAATTTGCATACGTGAAAATTTGCATCATTCAACCCTTTACATTTGAAAATTTTCGAAACCATCGTTCGATGTTAAACAGTAATCCCTCGAGTGCAAAGGGTTAATTGAATTATTTGGGAATGAACTAAATCGCAGAAATAAAAATAGAACCAAAATTTTAGAAAAAATGTTCAACTGAAATTAGTTTTATAATCTCACCGGCACATGTTATCGAAGAAGCATACAATTACATGGATAAATTTAAAACGGGAGGCAGTACCGAGTTAATAATTCAACTTCCGATAAAAGTTCTCCATCGAAAGTTTGATTTAATAATTCAATAGAAGCGGAAAGAGATGTGCCTTTGTCAGAATATCTTCGAAGAACCTCTTTTCTTCTCCATCAATTTTTTCAATAAGAACTTCCCGACAGGCATCGGGTTCAGAATTTTCTTCATTATCATGTGCTTGTAATTTCTCGTCGGTTTACGGTTTCCGTTCGAAGCACTACAATCTCGGTTCACCGATCGGTTCGTCGAAACTGTTCGGTAACACTATAACTACCAAGACCGGTCAAAATGACCAGTTAATAATTTTTCATAGAAAGTTGGTAAATTTATTGTGATACCTACAGCTTTGAAAATTTACTATGACTTTTACTATAATCATTACGATTTGTTTTCCTCGTATTTAATACCTTTTTAATATAATTTTCAATTTGATTTCTTCGTCACGAATAAGTATATCAATTCGTAATTTTTCATAGAAACTTGGTAAATTTATTGTGATACCTACAGCTTTGGAAATTTACTGTAACTTTTACTGTAATCATTACAATTTATTTTCCTCGTATTTAGTACCTTTTTAATATGATTTTCAATTTGATTTCTTTGTCACAAATAAGGATACCAATTTGTAATGTTTCATAGAAACTTAGTAAATTTATTGTGATACCTACAGCTTTGGAAATTTACTATGACTATTACTATAATCATTACGATTTGTTTTCCTTAGTTTTAGTACCTTTTTAATATGATTTTCAATTTGATTTCTTTGTATACCAATTCGTAATTTTTCATGGGAATGTGGTAAATTTATTGTGATACCTACAGCTTTGGAAATTTACTGTAACTTTTACTGTAATCATTACAATTTATTTTCCTCGTATTTAGTACCTTTTTAATATGATTTTCAATTTGATTTCTTTGTCACAAATAAGGATACCAATTTGTAATGTTTCATAGAAACTTAGTAAATTTATTGTGATACCTACAGCTTTGGAAATTTACTATGACTATTACTATAATCATTACGATTTGTTTTCCTTAGTTTTAGTACCTTTTTAATATGATTTTCAATTTGATTTCTTTGTATACCAATTCGTAATTTTTCATGGGAATGTGGTAAATTTATTGTAATACCTACCCCTTTGAAAATTTACTGTGACTTTTACTGTAATCATTACGGTTTGTTTTCCTCGTATTTAGTATCTTTTTATTATGATTTTCAATTTGATTTCTTCGTTATAGATTAGTTATAGTGTTAATGTATCGTTCGTGAATGAATAAACGTACTACGAACACGCTACAATTTATTAGAATAGCCTGATCAAGCCTAACATAGTGATTCGAGTGATTATACCACGAACTACCCTCTGAAAACAAAGCGAGGACTGGCTTTACGCGAAGTTTCATTCATTACGCCACGAATAAACGAATATATTCATACATTCTGAATCACATTTACACATTCCCCTCGATAAAAGCGAAAACTCCACTATACTGCGTTCAAACCAACCCTACAACCAATTCCTTAAATGCTAGCAAACTCGACCAACATTAAGAAACCTTTTTCTTAACGCTTAACCAACCGAATGGGGAGATCTACCATTTTTTCCTCAAAAAACTGTTACTACTGATTCTATTTACTTTTGCTATTAATTAGTCTTATACTGGAATTAAATTTATAAAAAATTGTACTGTGAAAGAGCAGAGAACGCATTTGATGAACTGTGAACAACACTAGTTCAAAACTAACAAATAAAAAAAGTAAATAGAATCAATGGCGGAGCTTTGTTTAGGACTTAGAAACTAGTGTTGAATTGATTAAAAATTGTACTTTGGAAAAGCCGAAAATGCGTTTGACGGACTGTGAACAATACTAGTTCAACAGTAACAAGTAACAAAAGTAAACAGACTCAATGGCAGAGGAAAGAATGGGAGATGTCCCTATTTGGTTGGCTAAGTGTTAAATTAAAAAACATTCAACAGGAAGCATCTTCACCGATTACCACATGGCGACGCAAACCGAACGCAATAAAACCAATTTCTCAATGAACGTCCAAAAAAAAAAAACAAATAAACAAACAAACAGAGAAGTGACACGTACCACCTGAAGATTTCACCGAAGGCAAAAGCGATTCGTAGCCTCGCAACAGCATACTGTCCGTTTCGCAGGCCCTTGTACACTCACCCCGTCCACAAATCACCAAACATCAAAGGGCCATAACGCAGGGAAACCACCACCGGGCGCAGCCTCTACGTGGCGCGAAACGAAAACAAACGACGACGAAACGGAACCAGGCCGGGCCTAGGGGACCGCATATTATCTCGAGGTTGTGCCACCAGCGCGAGGGAATCGTTGAACCGAAAGAACATCGAACCCTCCTCTCTCTCTCTCCGTCGACGCACTCGAGTGCCCGAAAGGGGTGAGAAAAAAGGGTCGAGTGGTACGCGTGTCGGCCTCGGATCGCGTTATCGCGACGAATCAAAAATCATCGGGGCACGCGAACGAGCGAAGGAAGAGAGACGGTGGTGGTAGTGGTGGTGGTTCGTAGCAGGTGGTGAAAAACGGGGGGAAAAAGTCGAACGGACTACACACATAAGCTTACACAAGGCGGAAAACGTGAACGTGTTCGATAGGATCGCGAGAACGCGAAGGAAACCGGTAACGGACCTTTCCCGCTCGAGGTTCAACCGAAGACTGCTCGGGCGAAAGTGGGAGGCCTCTTTTTCGAAAGCATCGTTTTCTCGACGGTGGCGAGGCTTCCGGACGGAGGTAACCGGGCATGCGTGCCACGAGCCACCCGATCAACGCACCGTGCACACAGGGTGTGCCAAGAAACGCGTCCCCGATCGTGACGGGGGAACATCGAGTGTACAGGGTGATCTGAGGGCGAACTTTTGAGAAAAACGTTTTACCGATGCTGTGACAACGATGAATAACTTTTTATTGGGATTCTGCGCGAATTTTGTCAGCTGTGAAGTATCTTCAAGAATTTTTTCATCCATTTTAATATAGGTTATGGTTTGTATTATTTACGTTCGAAGCAACCGGTGTTGCTATCACACATTGGTTTAATCATTGGTTCGAAGATTATTGTAAAGAAGAGTGAATATTTTACAAATCTTTGGATAAAGTCATTGTTTCCACGGACTCGTTCTTCGACATCGATATTCATGTTTTCAATACCCCCGGCTTATGTAACGCGAGGCAAGCTTGAATATTCATGCAGCTTGATTCGCATTAATTTATTGAATGGAACCGGGAGGATATTGGCTGTTCGGCACGAATGCCAAATATTGCAATCGCGGTTGTGTATTTTAACGGGAACATTGAACGTTCGTGCACTGATTTGTACCAGAGGATTGCCTCACTCTATTAAATTATGCAAAGCGGCTATCTCCGATCGTTAAAAATTATATAAGAATTGGAAACAGAAAATTTTCGAAGAATGCGTTTAAAATATTTGTGATGTAACACCATTAGGTTTAAATGCGTTTTGAATTTTACAAGGAATAAAAAATATAGGTATAGATTATACCAATGGTTTATAAAAAAATAATACAAAAAAAAAATCAAATGCCTTTAATGAAAAGAATATTAATTCTACCTTTTCTTTTCCTCTAAATTTTTATTTATTCTCAGATGATTATAGAGTCGTATTACGAAACATTGTGCAGGAGATCCTATCATTGCTTACATAATCTACATACTATGATGTTATCTGCTTAAAAGCAACGTAATTTAAATTAATTATATAAGCGCAGCAAAAATTCAGTATTTTATGAAATATCGAAACGCGACTAGTAAGTAATACCTAAAGACGATACGTTCAACATCAATAAACCGAAAATACTTCTAAAACTTTACTGTTATTTAATAATTATTATTGCAAATTAAGACTTCACTCACCAGCCAGCTATACCATTTGGTTGTATTTCCTGCAAGAATATGCCCAGTTCTCCTTTGTCCTTACTGCGAAGACCAACCACACTGAATCCTAGACTTGTCCCTTCTGGTTTATATAGCTAGAAAAATGAATTATTGCACTTATTACATATGAATGCCATATCAATGCCAATAAGCTCAAAATATATTTTACTTACTTGGACAGTAAATATCTGACGTCCTCTTGCTGCAGCTTCAATCACCTTTTTAAATTCCTTGGCATAAGTTGTTGTTGTAATCGGAGGCATCCCTATAACCTCTGATACAAGACTAGGACTTGTAACCTACAGGAACATAAATACTCAATATTAATCAAAAAAGGAAAGCTTAGAAATAAATTTTAAGTATATCTCAAATAAAATCTTACCTGTGCACTAGTATCTTCGCTGCTGCTATGCACCAATGGGGCAACTGGAACCCTTTGATCTTCTACTTCGCTGTTATCTTGGTATAGATCCTGATATACATTTGAGCCAAGTGGTTGCATCGGTGTGCTAGGAACAGAAAGTTCCAGCTGCCCACTAATATTAATATCAAAATCTCCAGGAATAATGGATGGATGTTGTCCTAGTTGAGTATTTAGTTCAATTAGAGAATCTTGAATTGTTACTATGCTACGAAATACTGGGTCCTCCAAGAGGGAAATTAAAGATTTTATGTCTTGAGTCGTATGCATTTGTAGCTTAGGATCATCGCAATCTTCCACCCTTTCTTGAACATGCTCCAATAAATGGAGAGCTGTAGATATGTCTGAAAAAATAAAGAACAGGTGTCATCGTTAAAAAGGCTGAGTAAATTTATAATAAAAAGTATTAGCCAAAGTATTTTTTAATATATTCAACTGTTGTTTACCTGCACTTAGAGGCATCTTGTTTTTGTTAAATTTGTTTCAGATAAATGAGTATAAAAAGTACTATGATTCCTCCTGTAAAAAAGACATATACACATGAAAAGATACATATATTAGTTTAGCTGTGATTTACAATTTGAATCAATATATTCACAATTTAGAAAAATGAAGTTGTTAAAATACGAAATGTATCTTAACCTCTATAACATAGAGATATTGAAGAAGTGATGAATTAAATTTATAAATTTTTCTGTTCAATCTAATTAATAAAATGTTATCAAATAGCCTTTCAACATTGCATTAACTGTCGACAGCTTTAGCTTCTTCCATGAGTTTATCGTAAATCAATACGTGGTCACATAACTCCTTTAAATATTAATACAACTATAACTTTTCTCACCTAAATTCCTTTCAGAAGTTGAAATTGAAGGCAAACAGCTTGTGAGTCAATAAGTTTCAAGAAATTTCACGGTCACACACGAAAATTACAATCGATTTCGTGAACTATCACAGGAAGCGTTTAATTGCATTTTGCCATCAGCTGACTATGCCAAACTATCGAGTGCTTGACAGTTCGTGCCATGGGGAAGGAGAATATAGATTGTCTCCACCTATAGAAGGCATACAACTTCGATGTGTGTGAAACGCGGGAAAATTTAAACGTGCAAGAATGAAAACCTTCGCAAAAAATTATTTTTTTGACTCAAATTATACAGCTATGGTATTAATAATAAAATATGAAAACATTTAATGTTTAACACAACAAATTCAAAATACAGAATGTTATATAAAATTGATAAGACTTTTAAACAAAATGCAATGCAATTATATCACAAATCAAAGCATTGTACAGATCAGTAAAAAAATAAGTAATAGAAAACAAAATAAAATAAACCATATTAATAAATTCATAATAAGAATTATCTCACAAGACAAGAAAATATTTCTTATTAGTTCTTTTTAATAAATCATAAATGAAATACCATTCAAATTTGAGTAAATAATTTTCTGTAATTCCCTATAAATAATTTAATTCTTAATCCTGATGCTATCAATAATTTATAATAAAAACTTAAGAATATATTAAGTAGTTCTCGAAATATGAAAACTTCATTTGATTAACCTTAACATTTGCTATCGATAAAAAATTATTGATCCATTAACAACAGATCCATTACAAAATGCGTTCTTCATTCTCTCAACAGCTAACATAATTAATCAAATCACCACGATTGTTCGAAACTGATCGCGAAATCGAGGCGGAGAGGGGAGCGAGTTCTTTTCTTTGTGCTCGTAAAATTTGAATAAAAATAAAATCTCCCTAAAAATAGCCAGGCGGTGAAGAACAAAAACGGATCTGGTCGCGTCGACAGATCACGAAGACCACCTATCCCCGGCTCGTTGTTCATCCTATATAGTTGACCTCGGGTAAAAATCTCTAATCCATGATTCCGCTACCAGCGACCGAGCGATCGTCCATCGGCACAATCAACCCGACATGGCGACGCTCTGGTGCATCGATTCTCAAACGACGATCCACGAGCCCCTGGGGGGTCGTTCGTGTCACCCAGACGCTTCTGCGATCGTATAAAACCTGAATCCCAAGAAACACAATTTTTCACGATCAACAAAAAACGATTCTCCTTTTCATCCCCTTGACGATCTTACAATTTGCCGCAAATTTTCTTCATCGTGGCTAGTCACAAAGGCAGAAGAGTGTCGTTCCGTAGGATAATTTCGTAACGACGCTTGAGAACCCACGGTGCCGGCGTTTACACGCACGTCGATTCGTTTTCCCGGATGGCCCCACGGAAACCGGACACAATGGAGCCGCTTCCGGCGAGCACAAGGCCAGAAATCGGACGTGGGGATCCCACCGCGCCTGTGTACCACCGTTGTGTTATCTCTCCTCTACGTTCTGCCCCCTATGGCTTGTCTATGCGGGAATCATTCATCGAAACGATTCTTCCATCGGCGTCTGCTCCCCTCTCACTCCCCGCACCCGTCAGGTGTTTTCCAACCATTATTTCCACGGTTCGCGCCGATTTTGACCGTCAGTTTGATTACAGGTGCCATTCGCGTTGGATGGACAGTTCTGGTGCATCTTGTTGTTCGAGTTGTTTGTAAATCGAGAGAGGAGACGGCGCGCAAACGTCTCTGGAGTTCAAGGGGGAATCATCGTTCTCGCGCTGATCTGTTCCTAAATCGAAGCGGGTACGTGAAGGTTGTCGCTGCTTCGAGTAAGTATAATTTCGAGGAATGGACGAAATTCGTTGTATAGGGACTGTTTGGAGTAATTTGAGACGAAAAAGCGAGCCTTGATGATAATGATGCAGGTTGGAGTTTTTAGAGGGAACGTGTGCTTAGAAATTTAAAGCTTTGTCTTCAGAATTCTTTAACACTATTCCTACCACGACCGGTCAAATGACCGTTCTTAAAATTTCGATTAGAATTTCATATATACAACATAATTGAATCGCCTTTAAACTTTCGACTTTTCCTCAAATATACGTATAATACATTCTTTAATATTCACTTCTTTTTTCATTGTTTATTTTCTGAGAAAAATTTGTAGCCTGTCTTACGTGGGAATGTCACGGTAGGAACAGGTGTACGTGAAGTGTCGGTAGGAATAGGGTTAAAATCTGGGAAGAAAGAAATTTTGGTTAAAAATTTAGGCTATAAAAATATTTATTAAAAACTAGAAAATTTTTATTTGAAGATTAGTGCATTTTTATATTCAATTTCAATTTCTGTGGTTTGATTAATTTGCTGTGTAACTTTAAAAATGAACTATGATTTTATGGTAAAATTAATGTAAAGAAGAAATTAGCTTGCCTGTACTTATACGTATAAAGATACCACAAAATTTCAGCTTGCAATTGTTTCCCAGAGAAAAAGATTGTTTCGTAAACACAACGATAAGTCATAATTCTTCAGCGTTCTACGAGCATTAATATCGCGCAATTTGGAAGCTGTTCGAAGCACGCAACAATGTTATCCACGTGTCATCTCGAATTCAAGGCACCGCGATAATAGCTCTGTTTTGCGGCTCGTAACGAGATTTCTGGAAAAAAGAAATAAACCTGTGGAATGTAACAATTTCCTTTATCGAAAAGGAAAATGATACATGCTGGTGTAAAAAATTTTAATGTTAGCACCGAATGAAATGTGAAACTGCTTAAACAATTAAGAGAATATTAACGCAATTTTTTCATAAAAATATAATTACTTTTTGGACTGATGTGTTTATCGTTAAGAGCTCAATAATTCGCACGTTTGTCTGTTAAAACGAGAAGGTGATTACGTGAAATTCAATAATTTGGTAACCACGATATTGTCTAAGCATAGCGTTATACCGTACTGATGTTTCGGGTAGGCCAAATCTATAATTTTGTCCCATCGACCGTAACGTTAATCACTGGAAAAGCATCCATCCTCTTTGTACAGAGAACTACAATTATCGAGGCGATAAACCGTAACGTAATTAATAAGCACTGTTGCTGCACGATGTATGTTCAGCGTTCGTTGCTTCTAATGGACAACCACGTGTGCCACCGTTGACAATTTGCAAATTAGAGCGTTTCCTTCATAAATGACACATTGTTCGCGTCCATTATTGTCTGAAATATCAATTTGCTTGCGTAACAAGAAATTTCTGGAATACAAACTGCGTGAATTCCTAATATCTTCCATAAACAGTGAGATCAAACAAAATTCTATCTTAAACTTTTCACAGCTTATCTTAACATGTACTTC
This sequence comes from Tetrapedia diversipes, assembly GCA_033822845.1. NCBI lineage: Eukaryota > Metazoa > Arthropoda > Insecta > Hymenoptera > Apidae > Tetrapedia > Tetrapedia diversipes. Next base: position 36,711 of record JAOPTO010000881.1, read on the forward strand.
ATTTTCTTCTCACCCAATGAAAAATAAAAAAAATAAATTGACAATAAATCCAATTGAATCTTTTAAAGTAAACTATGTATGAAATGGAACTTTATATTTATTAGAATTTGAATTTTGAAGGATTATTCGATTCTGATAAATGTAAAAAGAATAAATTAAGAATAACTAATAATAAAATCATAAAGGGTGAAATAAAATGAATTGAATAAAATTGCTCAAAAATCTTACCCCCTCTAAATAAAATCCAAATTAAGAGAATGTTGAAAAAATCGTTCTTTATCGAATCCCCTACCAAAAGTCGTAGGTTTCTAATACACTACACGTCGCTCTGACAATAAGTCTCCTGTCAAAGGCGAGAAACCCCTCCCGTTGTTTACACCGATACAATCCAAAGCCAAAGGCGAATCGAAGAGGAATTCTTCGCGAGGAAGGTGTCCCCCTGTACAGTTTCTCACGGTGGTCGTCTCATAAAAGAGTAATTTTGAAGCGCACGTAGAGCGTGATATAAAAGACGTATTTCGGCCCGCTGGACGTTCCGATATATATGTATTCAAAGCGAGCAGAGACAGTGCAAGGTTTTATGGAATTCCTGAACTGCACTCACCCTGAACGCTTCCACACGCTCGCACCCCCGTGAACCTTTTCTCTGACGGCTCGCGTGCACGTACACACGCCGGCAAAGGACCAGCACACGCCCGTAAAGCCAACGAACCGTGTTTCCAACTTTCAAGCATTACAATATTAGTTGGCCGAGTATCTCTTCGATTACGGTTACCGGATTTTGTGGACCGTTTTCTGGAAAAAATGGGAAAACGGTGGTTAGAGCAAATTGGTGAATAAAAAGCTGATTTAACATTGGAACTACCGACTTGCGTGGAACAGATCAAATTGGAAATTACATGAAAAAATATCGAATACACAGAAAACAAATCTTTATTTATACCTTCTGCAAAAAATCGTAGTAAATTTTGGAAGTTTGGTAAGGTGAATTTATAAGCTTGCTATGAATAATCATCAATCCGTCATTTTAATTGTTCTGCTAGTTCTAGTGTTAATTCCATTGGTTATTGAATATTTAAGATTCTATTATTTGAGCGCTAGCTTTCTTTTTTCAAACATTTTTTTCTGGGATTCGATTCTAATTTTAGGAATCTTTTTTAAATTGTATAATGTTTAAGCTACTATTATTAAAATAATAAATGGTTATGTTTAACGTGTTTCTATAATGGATACTTTCAGAATTTGATCGCTGGGATGATCACATGATACACATCTTTGGTAATTGAAAATGAAGAAAACCAATATTTCAAATCTACTGCAATCCATCTCCGTTCTTGCTACCCTAAAAGTATTAGTAAATGGTAAGTCGAAGATCTTAGTCGTACAAGTTTCTTGGAACGATTGTATCAACGCTATAAATAGAATTAAAAGAAATCTGACGTTGTATGAAATCAGACCAATTACATTTAACTCAGCTCTCGTACTACAGTTGATTCTGCAATACCAAAAATGATCCCTCGAAATTGGGCTATAAACCTGAAACTTGTTTGGTCTAATAATTTTCAGAGCATACATTTATTATTCCCAGCTTCAATTAGAAATTCAAATATCAGAGTACTCTTAGAAATTCAATTAGAATTAGAAATTTAAGTAACAGAGTACTTTTAGAAATTCAATTAGGATTAGAAATTTAAATAACAGAGTACTCTTAGAAATTCAATTAGGATTAGAAATTTAAATAACAGAGTACTTTTAGAAATTCAATTAGAATTAGAAATTCAAATATCAGAGTACTCTTAGAAATTCAATTAGAATTAGAAATTTAAATAACAGAGTACTTATAGAAATTCAATTAGAATTAGAAATTCAAATATCAGAGTACTCTTAGAAATTCAATTAGAATTAGAAATTTAAATAACAGAGTACTTTTAGAAATTCAAATAATAGAGTACTAGATTACTTTTCCAACGAAATCACTAATTATCGTTTTGGAATTAGTTGGTTACCAACGTAAGTAAAACCAAAAATAGGACAAAGTCTCATAAAGCAAACGGTACACTGTACAACTTCGTTTCCCCTTCAATCAAATAACCGCGATCAATATACTCCAAAAGATTTCTAATCGATGCTCGCGAGAATCGCGCGATTCACGAAAGCTAATGATGGAACGCGACGCACAAGAGTGATGTCACTTGACCGCTTGCGAAATTGCGTTTCGTCCCATTGTATCGCCGTACGTGCCACTTATGGCGCGAAAAAATAAAAAAAATCTGCACGATAAAATCGGACCGCACCGACGTACGTACGTAGCTCGCGTCCAAAGGAAGTAACCTGATTTTTACCGGGTGGACAGGAAATAATAATATCTGTTTACGAGAAACTAACAACGGGCGAAAGAAAGGACGGGAAAAAAAATGCCGGCCATTGAACGCATTCCTGAATGGATGATAACGAAAGAACTGGTGCCGTGTGTTTCCAGGGCAAACAACGTGTAATGGCGGCTTGGGTCGAGTCGTTTACGAGAGGCTTCCGGACCAACAGCTCCAGGGTTTCGACGACGATGTGGTATAAAATGTTTCGCGAAATATTTACCTATCTCTCTGGCCCGCATGGACGCTTTTCAAATATTCATCCTGGCCGGAGAATGTTGCTCTGAAAGCTTCACCCTTTCGCGGACACTTGGAAATTTTAGGAGGTGCTCAGGAGCGCATTTGCAGGCCGTAGTCGTATTTTCAGAAAAAATAGTAGAATGAAAATTAACAAGCCGATTAATCCTTTGAATGCTAAATACTCCCGGTCGAAACGCTCCGCGTGGATCACGCTCTATTAGCTATTGTGTTGTTCTGAATGGGAGCGAGGAAAAATTCAGAAAAATTGACAAACGCATATACGCGTCCACAATACACACAAGTAACTTTCGCCAGAGACGCAAATACGCGTCCATAGCAAACAAAGGGTTAAAGAACACGTCGATTACCTATAAACATAAGAAACGGAGCTACTGACATATTAATTATTATAGGAATAAATTAATGAATTAAATGTTGAAGTTTCGGAATGTCGACGGCCCTGTCCGTCTTGTCCGCGAAAGGGTTAAAACGTGGCTTCATGAATAGAAATCGTGAAATTTAAAGATTAGGATTAAAGACTAAAGTTCCATCAACGCACAATTTTTCTTGAAATCAATCATTTCTAGATTCCATTTTAACATATTCCATGCTGAATCGTTTTTTTGAAAATTTTCAATTCAGGCCGCGTGGGGCGTATACGATCCACACTTTTACGATTAAATAATGTTTTTGACCTACATACGCCTTAGAATTTTTCAACAATACAAAATTTTTTAAAAAATCTTCATTTTACAATGAAAATACCCAATGGCTTGAACGGAAAATTCAGCGTGAGGCGTATACCACACGCGGCACCGAACGTGTTAAAAGAAAATACTCTCGCGTTACATTTTCGCGAAGTAGCTAAAACCATCGTATCACTTTATCCTAGGTAAGGGACTCTGCGCCGCCGTTTAGAGTCTTGGAAAAGTGTCAAGAATTATGTCTACGCGATAGGACGGCGACGAACAATCTAGTTCGCGCTTGCACGAGCTTCGATTTCCAGCCTGGCAGCAGAATAGCTTCTTTCAGCGGGGCTGCTGAATACGAAGAAAGTACTTGCTATTTAACGAGGGAACAGGCTCAACCAGAGGGAATCGGAAATCTGATGCTGGTGCCAAACAGTGTTCACTTCACGGAAGTTTGTCTTGGCTGTGAGTTTGTTTCCGTAATGACTACCCTAAATTATCGCGAGGATTCTTTCCACGGATTCTTTACTCCTTTCCTCCAATTTTTTTCTTAACACCTAGCCAACCGAACGGGGAGATCTCCCATTTTTTCCTCGAAAAATGACGAAGCGCTGTCATTAATTCTATTTACTTTTGTTATTAGTCTTGGATTACTATTATTGATAACTATTATTAGTATTATCTTTAGTATTGGATAACTATGATTAGTTAGTCTTGGACCAGTGTTGAATCGATTAAAAATTGTACTTTGGAAAATTAGAAAATGCATTTAAACTGCTTTGTTAAGGAAAAAATGGGAGATCTCTCCGTTCGGTTGGCTAAGTGTTAATAACCAATCCCTTCGAAAACTAATTTTTGAATAATTTTTTTATGAATGACAAAGAAGATTGGTTATATCGCTATAATATAATTTATGTAAGATTAACTCAATCATACGAGGTCATTTCCCCTATTCCAAAAATTCCCTAATAGTTTTGGAAGTTGAATTTAATATTTATTCTTTTCGCGAATCAAGTACTTGTACACCTTTTTTCATTAAATGTTTTAATGGCTACACTTTGTTACGAAGCTGACAGGATAGAAAGAGAATGCCCTAATCGACGTTACGTGTTCGAGAGACACCCCAGGAAGAAGCTGAAGCTACCGTTGACGGATATTAAGGAAGTCAGCGCGGCGAACAGAACGGACTGCGAGGATAGGTGCGTCAAAACGAAAACAGATTACATAATTTAATTTATAGCCTCGAAGAATTTATCACTGAAAACTGATTTTGTGTTTTAAAGATGCTTGAACGAGTTCAGTTTCATTTGTCGGTCCGCGACCTACGACACCGCTCTGAGAAGCTGTGCTCTGAGCCGTTTCACGAGACGAACGCATCCGGAATTATTAGAAGACGACCCTAATTCCGACTACCTCGAAAATACCTGCCTAAATGGTATCTCCTTCTGAATTTTTAATACTCTTCTTATTTCTAATATTTCTTTAGTGATTAATCTGGAGAATCCACAAAAAAGTACCTAGACGATCTTAATAACGATTACCTTGAAAATACCTACCTAAATGGTATCTGTTTCTGAATTTTTAATACCTTTTTTTTATTTCTGAGATTTCTTTTGTTATTAATCTGGAAAATCCACAAGAAAGTACCCAAATGACCCTAATTCCGATTACCTTGAAAATACCTACCTAAATGGTATTTGTTTCTGAATTTTTAATACCTTTTTTTTTATTTCTGAGATTTCTTTTGTTATTAATCTGGAAAATCCACAAGAAAATACCCAAATGACCCTAATTCCGATTACCTCGAAAATACCTGCCTAAATGGTATCTTTTTCTGAATTTTTAATACTCTTTTTATTTCGAATATTTCTTTAGTTATTAATCTGAAGAATCCACAAAAAGTACCCAGATTATTCAAATAATTATTATTAAACTTGACGGAATGCTTATCGACTGAATATATTTAAATGTTTTATCTCTATAGCGGAACGTCGTTGCGACGGGCTGGCTGTATTCGTGAAAGAAGAAAATAAGCGTCTCCGGGGGCCGTTCGAGGTCGACATTTACACGAACCTTACTTTAGACGAGTGTCAAGCCCTTTGTCTCAGAGCCGAGAAATATTTCTGTCGAAGCGTCGAGTTCGACGAGCAAACGCGACAGTGCGTTATCTCTGAAGAGGACTCGGTCTCTCAAAAGGATGACATCGGAATCAGCAGCAGCCCCAGCCATCATTTCTATGATCTCGTTTGTTTAGACAATCGTAAGTATATTATACCACTAATGGCTTATTCATAAAGCAACAAAGAACAGCTACGTTATCATTCAATGATCAGGGATCATCCACTTTAAATATACTCTATAACACAAGATTATGTGAAGCACTAATTGATCAAAGTCCTATGGAGTTTAATTCTATTTCATTTTTAACTTTTTTAAAAATATGCTCCAAAATTTTGAAAGAATGAGTATGAAATTGGAAGGAAAAAAGCAACATAAACCATAATACCTCCGTACAGCAGTAATTGATTGATGTACTTTAAATCTAAAACTATTCTATTCTAAAACTATTAGTAAATATATAAATATATATATTTAAGTTGGAAAAATTTGTACACAATTGAAGAAAAGGAAGAAAATGGAAATGTTTAAATTATGTCGAGTCTCAATTTATGTGCTCGATGAGAGTGAAACGATCAATCAGTACTTCACAACGCTTTACCAATACCCACTTACGAAGCGTAGATCCGCCCCTAGCACGTGGCTCCGAATATCCGGACAGCAGCTCTTCGTCGCATCTCTTCTCCGATGGACGACGGCCCGACACCGCGTTCCAACGTTATCGAAACTCCCGTCTGAGCGGTGAATTTCATTCGGAGATAACCGGGCGTAGCCTGAGCGAATGCCTCGACGAGTGTCTTCGACAGACCAGCTTCCAGTGCAGGAGCGCCGTTTACTCGGAGCATTACCATACCTGTCGATTAAGTCGATTCAATCAGCGTGACGGGCACAGAATCATTTACGATGCAGATTACGATTACTACGAAAATCTTATGCGTGAGTGCTGAATATTTCACGGAGCACCATACTTCTGAGAACATCAAAAATAAACTTATCTTTGAGATTTCTTAACTTTGTCTCACTAGTGTTGGTTCATTTAAAATTTTAATTTCAATAATAATATATTTAGATAAAATTTCAATAATAATACGTTTTCTTTAATTCATTGCATTCGAATTTTTGTAATTTTTAAAGCTATATGACATTAAACAATTATGTGAACAGACCAATATTTGGATGGAGACAGAGACAGTCCCGGATACAGACCGGATCCTTTGGGACAGGATACAAATTTTGGCCGCCCTTCTTTGGGAAGACCTGGTAAAGTGATAAGAAACTGAATAACATATCTTACGTTATCAACGCTTCTTATACGTTACGTTTAATAATTTTATATCACAAAGAATCATTAATCGAAACAACCTACAACTTTAACGTGAACGAATCACGTATTTCGTCACAGGTTATCCAGAAGATTACGACAAAGGGTACAGCAGTAGCGTGAAGCCAGACCGATACCCAGATCGTTACCCAGACCGCCACCCAGACCGCTATCCAGATCGATACCCAGATCGTTATCCAGACCGTTACCCCGACAGATACCCGGATCGATATCCCGATAAATATCCAGATCGTTATCCCGATCGTTATCCAGCAGACAGATACCCCGAAAGATACCCCTTAAATGGGCAATACCCGATTGGAGCAGCAGGTGACACGTTCCCCGATCCTATCGATCGATATCCCATCAGTGATCGTTACCCCACTAGCGATCGTTATCCCACGAGCGATCGTTACCCCACGAGTGACCGTTATCCAACCAGCGATCGTTATCCCACTAGTGATCGTTATCCTACCAGTGATCGTTATCCCACTAGCGATCGTTATCCAACTAGCGATCGTTATCCTACCAGTGATCGTTATCCCACGAGTGACCGTTATCCAATAAACGACCGGTATCCGTCTTCGGACAGATACCCGATTTCCGATCGGTTTCCAATCAGAGGTGGCGAACGTCGTCCCATTCATCCTGATCGGTATCCTATTCCCGATCCTGCGATCGACAGGTATCCAACAAGTGGAACCAGATACCCTACCGCAGTTGGCAATCGGTATCCGATTTCTCCGGGTCGTTACCCTACCGATACCGATCGCTACCCTAACAGTATAGATCGGTATCCCGTTCCTGAGGATCCCTTAGACCGGTATCCCTCCGGCATAGGAGGCGCCAGGCCTCACGTCGAACGGTATCCTATTAACGAGAGGTTTCCGGACAAGGATCTTTACCCTAATAGGTAAGTCAATCAACACGTTCGCTTCGTCGCGTAGACTAGTTCGGTGATCGAAATAGAAATTCATTTTAGAATGCATCGTACACAAACGCTTCATACAATTTGGAGAATAGAAACCGAAAATAGTATGATAGATTTTAAATGACTCTAATCTACTTATTGCACCCCCTAAATGTTGAATAAACGTATGCACTCATAACACAACTATTTACAATTTTTACACTTAACGATGCGCCACTATAATAGCATTTGGCAGATATCATGTTATATTACGACACGTCACTATACTGGTTCACACTACTGACTGTCTTGAACTAGTGTTATTCATAGTTCGTCAAATACATTTCCTGCTTTTCCAAAGTACAATTTTTAATCAATTCTTAATACGCGATAGATACTGTTCGGTCAGGTGTGGCACCATACGGTTAGCTAAATGTTAATAAGCTCCCGGTCGGTGAAGTGTTAAGAATCAAGGAACCACCTGCTCGCAAGAGCCTCTGCATAACAAATTCACAAGTAACCTCATTCGTCACCTCTCCATTTCCATTCTCAGATACCCACCGCCGCCACACGCAGGGTACCCGTCATCCTACCCCGTGGACGAGGTCTACGGACCCCAATCTCATCCAGACCGCACCCATTATGGCGTAGCCGTGCCGACCCGACCCTTGGGCTACGGTGGCTACAGCAACGACGGTGGAGTAATCGGTGGTGGTTACATAGGCGAGGGTGGAGTGTACAATCCGCGACCGTTCGGCACCAGCGGTGGCCCCATCATCGGCAGACCGCCTCTGGTGTCCAGATGCGACGAGCAGGACAACTTCCGGCAAGTGGGGCCCCACACGAGGGTCCGCAAGCCGTTCGTCAGGCGATACACGACCGCCTCCTCGTTGGCCCAGTGCGAAAGGGAATGCGCCGACGCCAGGGACTTCGTGTGCAGGTCCTTCAACTACCGACCCTACGCTGCGCCCTACGGGGCAGAAAGGGACAACTGTGAGCTGAGCGATCGCGACTCCAGGGACATGGACATGGGCAATCCAGTGTACTACGACAGCGGGTCCGACTACGACTTCTACGAGAGGAACAACGGCAGACAGGGAGCCGACGGCGAGTGTCTCGACGGTAAGCGTCGTAGGAGACCCTGGGCGTCATCTTCGTGGATCACGTGGAGTGACATTCGCGCAACCGGTCCATATTATTATTATTATAGACGTTATTGATGCGGCTCTGAATTATTGTATAGATATTATGGAACATTGTCATCTGGACTGAGCTTTTGGTGAAATAAACCGTTTGTTCTTTCTAAAATATTTTTCTTCTCTTTTTTTTTTTACTTTTTGTTTCGTCACATCCGTTGATATTGAATTTCCTTTGATAAATAGTGGAACGTTTGGAAAACGATAGCGGGGAAATTGAAAATCGCGATTTCTTCTTGTATCTGTTTCCGTGGATCGGGGGATTTGAGAGTCGTGGAATGAGGATCGATGGGAGAGCCGGTTAAATTGTGTTTCTGGTCGTTCCAGTGAGTCAGGTGTGTAGCGAGGACGGGATGGAATTTACTTTAAGGACACCGGAAGGCTTCATTGGCCGGATTTACACTTACGGATATTACGACCGCTGCTTCTTCCGCGGAAACGGCGGAACCGTGAACGTCCTACGAATCAGCGGTCCCCAAGGTTACCCCGAATGCGGCACTCAACGAGTAAGAAATTCCATTGTCCCCGTTTGCTCAGAAACGTTCCCTCAGCATCGACACCTCAATCAATTTATTCTTTAAAATTAAAAAATAGCTTAGAAAGAGAATTTTAGATTATACTCGATTGTATACACTAGGTTTACGGGACTCCGTCAATTTGACGAATTTCGAAATTCGTGAGCAAAACTTCCCCAAAAAATTACTATTATTTCTAATCATTTTTGTTGACTTTTATTGATAGAGTGATACGAATAAACTCTAATCTATCTCCCTCTCAGTTCTGCAGTTTCAAATCCTGTATAAAGTATACCTATTTCTCTAGTACATGTATATTAGAAACGGATGTACAAGAAATGTCCCTAAATCTAGTGTTAATAGTAATTTTTAGATTTAATTGAATTCTCAAAATTCTTAAAAAATTTCTCTTATAAAAATTACTAACGAAAATTCACTTAAACGTTTCTCGAGTCAAAGGTTTATTCTTTAATCGATTTTGCATCTACGAATAGCGATTAAATTTGGTAAACGATTGCAGTATGGCGACACAATGACAAACATCGTCGTGGTACAATTCTCGGACTACGTGCAGACAGGAAGGGACAAACGCTTCAATCTCACCTGTCTATTTCGAGGCCCTGGCGAAGCTGTCGTCACATCCGGCTACATCGGTGCCGGGTATGCCAGGTCATATCGATTGAGAGACCGTGCCTTGCACCTGGTACATTTAATTAGACAGTTTGATCTGTCATCGAGTATAAAATGCAGGCAGGATGCATCGCATTCGCGTAAACACAAAACCCGGTGCAGGCACACTCTATGTACTTATTTAAATATCATGCGAACTCGTTCATTCAGGATCACTTATTCGAACAACCATAAATCTGATATTGTAATTATGTAAGAATGGCACTTCTATCTTTCGTTTATTTCTCGTTGCAATTTTATCCAAAAGTTTACGATAAAAAATATTAACCCTTTGCACTCGAGAGGTAACTGTTAGCCATTTGATGATACTAACTTCAAAAATTTTCAAATTCGAAATATTTACTAAGATTTCCCTGTATTAAACGTCATTTAGTTTAGTTAAGTGATATACTAAAATTTACATATATGACTGTTTAATCTCTGAGTCTGACTAATAAACAAACTAACTAATGTCTGAAAATTTACGAAACTCTCATTTGGTGACTAACGATCACCTCTCGAGCGCAAAGGGTTAACGCATTGCGAACGGGTCACGAGATATCTCGTTTTGATACCTTCTTGCACACGTGTATCCACAACTCAAAATAATTTGCATTTGTTACGATTATTGTTCCACAATAAACCGATATATAATAATCATGCACTAACATTTAAGAATTTACAAATGCAAATTGAAAAAAATATTTGTATATACTGTGTTCAGTTTTTTGGCGATTAGAGCGCCGTACGCAATATGTTAAACAATATTTTAGATAGTGAACATTTCAAGTATTGTATCAAATGCTAATTCTTGGTAAAGAAAGATTTTTACAGTTTTTTAACGTAAGCAAGATATTAGAGTGCCATTCTTTGCATTTTGTCTTTGATGCTCTATAATGTAAATGTAAATATATGTCAATTAAGCTAATAGAATTGAAACTTACGTTGTGCAGATCAGGGTCTCCAATCCCTATCGAATACCTTCCAGCGGAAAACACTCTAAGTTCTCGAGTACGTTTGCTGATCCTGTACCAGGGCAGACCTACGACTACTATCGCTGTTGGCGATCCACTCACCTTTAGATTGGAAGCACAAGACGGGTATGTAACACCATCCTCTCGATTAACGAATTTTCTAACATCAGCTTCTGAAAAATCCATATTTTGTATTAATGCTTCCTACAGATACAATTATGTGACTGATATCTTTGCCACAAACGTCATAGCAAGAGATCCATATTCTGGGAGAAGCGTTCAACTGATAGACAGATACGGGTAAGTATCTTTAAAATTAGTATAACTTATATGTTGCATAATTTCAATAACTGCTCATTTTTATTCGCAATTGATCACATTTTCATGTTTAGTTCAATAAATATTTGTATAAAGCATCGATAAACAAAACGAAAATCAGTTTCGATTGTCAAAGCAGTGAACAAAAATATTCTACTTTTGTACATCGGGCAATAAAGAAATTTTGATCGATCCGCTAACAACAGGAACAATCAAGGTAATGGAGTTTTGCTGTTCGCCTCCACAGGATGCTTCGAGTTTTAATAGACAGAACTCGAGAGTTCGAAACACTCGAAACAGGGGCAATAGTTCATAAAAGCATAGTCTCGCAACGCATTGTTTTCCAATAATTATTTTACAATAATTACACTGATTTACGTTGAATTTATGCAACCCAGTTTACCGTAACTACACAATATACTTGGTATACTTAATTTATGTAATTGATCTAATCTGCCTCGCTTACTCAAATTTTTAGCATTTTCGAGATTGAATCTTCCTTTTTTCCGATTTATAAAATTAAAGTATTGTTTTCTAAGGCTCCTTCAATTGCAATTTTATTTTCCTAACATTTCTGAGAGCATAATTCGTTCTCTTGGAATTCCTCAAATGGGAGTTCTATTTCTTTAATTTTCAAGATCGGAGTTCTATAATTGAATTGCCAATTCTTGAAATTCCAAAAGATTCGAATTCCATAATTAGAATACTATACCTATGACCTTTAAAAGCAAACTTTTATTCTTATTAATCCATAAATTAGATATCGCTTTTTTAATGGAACTGCATTAATAAAATTACGTTCCAGCATAATTAGAATCTTCCTTTAACCCTTTGCACCCCTTTATCGAGTGTGATTCGACGTCAGTTTTTATCACAGTAACTCCTATGTCGAGCCACACTCGACATTTTAAAGTGCCATTTTAAATACAGCAACGGACAAAAGTTCAAGACCAAAGAGTCAACGAAATTAGATAAATATAAGTTACAACAGTGCTTGAGAACTATGTTCAATATAATTAATACAAAAAATAATTACCACCCAAGGAATTGCACTTTAAAGAAAATTTCAAATAAAGCACATAAAATATAAGTTACAACAAAGCTTGAGAACTATCTTCAATATAATTAATACAAAAAATAATTGCCACCCAAGAAATTGCACTTTAAAGTAAATTTCAAATAAAGCACATAAAATATAAGTTACAACAAAGCTTGAGAGCTATGTTCAATATAATCAATAAAAAAAATAATTACCACCCAAAGAATTGCACTTTAAAGTAAATTTCAAATAAAGCACCTAAAATACTAGAGAGTTATTGGCAACAAAAATAATTCGGGGTGCAAAGGGTTAAACGGATAGCAAAAGATTGCGAAGGAAAAAAGTTTTCACAGCATCGATGCAATTTTCTCACGCAGATGTCCTGTGGACAACTACGTGTTCCCCGGATTAGATCGTTTACGCGATGGAGACAGCCTCGAGGCACGTTTCAACGCTTTCAAGATCCCAGAGTCGAATTTCTTGGTATTCGAGGCGACCGTGCGAACATGCCGAGACGGTTGTCAGCCTGCTTACTGTTCAGGCGGTACCGGAAGAAGCGAGCCGTCCTTTGGAAGACGTCGAAGAGACGTGTCGGAGAACGATACGATTGCCGAAGAAAGCGAGATTAACGCGATAACCGAAAATAATGCAAACGACACGTCCTTTTTATCGAATTCGACGGTAACCGAAGATAACGATACCGAAGAAGAAGAGGAGGAGGAGGAGGAAGAGGAGGAAGAGGAAGAACACGTGAGAGAAATGATCGAGGTATACTTAAAATCCAATCTTATCGTATATACGAATTTATAGGGACTTTTCAAATCTTGATTGAATCGAAGAAGAAAAAATCGTACGATTATCGCTATCGATAATTTTGTTTCAATAAAAATTTTTTAACTTTATGATCTTATTAAATAATTAAATAATAGTCAAAAATCTTTAACTTTACAATGTAATTCAATAATTAAATAATAGTTGAAATTATTTAACTTTATGATCTAATTAAATAATTAAATAATAGTCAAAATTCTTTAACTTTACGATCTAATTAAATAATTAAATAATAGTCAAAATTCTTTAACTTTACGATCTAATTAAATAATTAAATAATAGTTAAAATTCTAATCTTGTAATTATTGAAATCTTCAATTTCCAGCTGTCTTTGACTAAATCATTATTCAAATTATTATGTTAATAAAATATGTGTGGGAAGATGCCACCTATCCGCTGATCGTTCAACGGTTTATATTTGTGCCGATTAACCATACTTTGTTTTGTAAATCTTCGATTTGTACACATCGACACCTCGACACCTCGTGTCGCCAAATGTTATGACGATCCATTGGAAACGATGAATTTGTGTTTACCTTTCCTCGCGTTTCGCGTCGAGAAACAAATTACGTCAACCGGTAAACAAAAGCAGCCGAAGACAAAACAAAATATTGTGATTGAACAAGTTCCTTATCGCAGGTGTTGGACTCGAGAATGGACATCGACGAGGAGACCGTGTTCGAAAGGCAAACCACAATTATGGAGAACGTTTGCATAACTCCGAACGAGTACTATGGGCTCGTAACGGCAGTGGCTGTGCTGGTGGTGCTTCTAGCTTCCGTGGTATTGCTGTCGATGCTGATTTACAGGTACACATCGTTGATGAAGACGTTAACTGAGACGTAATTGCGCGAATAAATCAATTCACGGACACTGTTTCAGGAAATATGCTTACTCGGTGATCATGAAGAACCGCAGGGTTGATAAACCGTGCAATCGAAGCAGTCATTCGGATGACGCTTACAGCAGTCGCGCTAACAACTTTTCCTTCTTGAGAACGAGCCTTCAGAAACCATTTCAGTCCACGTAAGTAATAACCTGCTCAATGTCCATTTGTTCCCTAAAACTGAAATAAGTGTTTCACTATAACACGTGATTAAACGAAAAATTCTCAGCAAAATACCGTTTAAAAATAAATAATAAAAATACAAATACTATCGAATAACCCAATACACATATACAGTAGCAGACAAAACTTTAAGACAAAAAGAAGTATGTGAATGTAGAACATAAATTTATGGTCTTGAAATATTATCTGTAGATTCATTTTTATTATTATTATGGTACAACACTATTTATTAATTAACACAGAATGCAAATTTTGTTTATCATACTATTCCTCATAAATTAATTAGTTCAATTTCTTCGACTGTTTGGTCTAATATTTTTGCCCGCTACTGTACATCATTTTGAAAAATCATCTCTGAAGGCAGCCATATTTTTTGCTGCACCCTGTATATCCAACATTTATTCGAAAGTACGTCTGTTTGACGAATGGCTTGATGCTTTTAGCGGGTTGTTTGATTTATTCTCTAATTTATTACCCCGACCTGATGTACGCTCGCTCGATGCGCAGATCCATCTCCCGATCGATGAGCAACGTGATCGGGCAACGCATCAGCTCGTCAGCGACCGCTCTGGAGGGCGCTGTGGGATTGTCATCCAGCAGAAGAACCGGCTTCGACCCCAGCGAGCCGATTTACACCGATCCATCACTGTTCGAGGTCGCCCGTTGCTCGTCGCCGAAACCAACCCTCAACGATAACTTCCATCTCATGTGAAGATCAGATCTCGTTGAGTCTTCCTTCTTGATGTAGTAGGGACCACGGTACAGTGAGGTCGTAAAATCGGTCAGGCGTCAAAGCTTAGATACTACATGCTCGGACGTCGAGACGAGTGAATCGATGGAAACCTGAGACGATGGAAACTTGATCGTTGAAATTTTTGTCCAGAAACGGAACAAAAGTAACGATTACTTAAATAATAAACAGATTAATATGATAAAATGAAAAATTCATGCTTACACGCAGGAGGAAATTTCAGACGGCACCGAATAAGTACTTAACATTCATAGATTTTCCGAGCAATTTTTTAAATCATCCATGGTATAAATCCTTTGGTGTACCTTTGATGAGTTCTACATTTCAAATAAAATCTTCCTTATAAATTTCTAATGGATAATTAATTGTATACGTTATTAGTATAAATTGTACGATAGATTAAGGATACATTAAAAATTAGAATCTCGTTAATTTGTAAATTAAGCACCATTGGATCGGCACTGTTTCTCGTGTGAATTGGATTTCAGTTGTGACCTTGCTATAATGTGGTCGCTACCTTACATCTACTTAATCGATAGTCCATCTTATACGAGACTTGAGGACAGAAAGATAAAAATATCCTGGATTTCTGTTATAATCAGAAAGGAAAAGAAATACCGATAGCTTTTTTTAAACATATTGTAATATTAAAATTGTTATTGCATGATTTTTGAATACAGTTTGATCTCAAACGATACTACAATCTGGCAGCCTACGCTATATTTTCCAGTAACTTGATTTTTGAATCATTCACAGGCATCGTTGATTTATATCTATCAAATACTTATATTTCTCTTGTTCCTTTTATCTTTTTATTTTTCTTTCTAATGATTTCATACACTGCTAGTCAAATTCACTGACCACTGCCAGCTGCGACTGCCATGTCGATAAACTGACGAGTAATACTTCCACTGGTTCAGTCAACAGTTTGTCAAAGACTATTGTAATGTTGAAACAAAAAAACTTGCTTCGTGTTATCGTTTCAATTCTTCTTATATTATGTTCACACCGTTATTTCCCTTAACAATGCGTTGTTTGTAATAACTTCTCAAAAAATGTGGCAATAAATTTATCACGAAACAAAAGTGTTAAAAAAAGAAAAAAGAAAAACATTGAATGCAAAATTTCGAATGATCGATTAGAAAAATAAATCATTAGTTTTCTTTTTTCATCGAACGATTAAACATCGTGAGCTTCTTTCATTTAAATGTACTTTTACAATTAAAAATTGTATATTGAATTGAATTTTCCTTTCGATTTCACTATCTCTCCAAGTTTATGTTTCCAATACTTTCGCTTTATACGTGTAGCTTTAAACCACGACAGAATAAAGAAAGTATTTTTATACGAAACAAATTATAAAACTGTCGAAGCAAGGATTGAAAACGTTCCTTGCTCGCGTTCAAACAAATACCATTAGCGTATCTTAATTAGCTAGCGTTGTTACGAGCTTTTATTTATTACGGTTTATCAACTGTAGTTAGAAAAAATTATTATAATAATAAACGGATACAACAGAAATTCGGTATTCGTTCGTTTGTAGTTAATCTAAGGCCTCCTTCATCTTTTGTCCCCGCGAAGAATAAGAAGGAATGAACGAGGCCATCGCACGAGGGATCGCGAGTATATTCATTCTTTTCCATCCAGTCAGTCCTCTTTTATCCTATCGAGCTTGTACGTAAAAAGAAGCATCCTTAGTCTAGCTTCCTCTTTACGATAGTGAGCCTCTTCTAATTTAATCCTGGCCTCCTCTTTCAACATCGCGGCAATATCAACCTTCATCTGGGCTTCCGATAAAGCCAATACGTGCAACTCCTCCTCTTTGTGGAGGGACCTTTTCGTTCTTCGAGGCTGCTCGTGAACGGCCGAAGGGGAGATCAGCGTTTGCGTGGCGTTCGATTTGAAAATCAGACGACTTTTCTCGAGCGCCTCGTCTTTCTCTAATTGCTCGACCACCGGCGAGTCCATGTCCTTTGAAAACTTGTCGTAACAATCGGGCACCGGACCGTGCGGCAACGAATTCGATTCCATTTTACCGTTGATGGAGTCTGAGGCGATAAAGGGATGGATCGGTTAAACGACGATTCTTGAACGTTCCCGAAAATTGTTGGAAGATAAAAAAAAATTTGTTAACTAGTTAAGCGCAGAATTTAATTTTAGAAATCCAACACGGGATGCGGAATTAAAATCAGGTAATGACGTGTACACACATCGAACGCAGGGCAAATGGTCCTGTTATAAATTTTACGAAAAACCAGGAACGATTACATTTTTATTTAATAAAAAATTAACAATTCATTTCTGAAATGGTTACTGTTATTAGAAATTTGCTGAAGAAATTGTCAAAAAATAATAAAATATATAAGATACAATATAAGAATAATACAAATAATAATAAAATACATAAATAAGAAAAAACTTGGTAATATAAATATCAAATAATATTCTTCTTGTATTTTATTGAAATTTCGAGTTCTGATGGTCAATAGTAATTTTTTTATTTTACACGTGTATACACATCGTACGCGCCTCAATAGAGATTTGGTTCAACGAGTATATACGTGAAACGCGCTTAACTGGTTAACATTCAACCCTATCTGTACTTGAGAAATTAAGCCAGTTGTAAGTACAATATAAAAAGCAAGATGGCGTTCTTTGTAAGAGACAGATCACTGATAGGAGACAGGTTGACGAAACAGGAGAAAAAATTTAACCTGAGTCTTTGTAATTATTTTCTTCCTTCGAGATTTGTTTCGAAGGCTTTATAGTACAGACACTTTGTAACGTGAACGGTTCGGATTCTTTAGGTTCGAACACGACGTTTGGCGGTAAACCTATAGTCCCGGTAGGTATGGGAAGTTCCGAAACAGAATTCCTATTGTCCCAGCTTTTAGACCGTGTATGCTCTTTGGACAGATTACAAAAACTTTTGGAAATACCACTGAAAAAAAATCGATGTCAATGAAACGTCCTACAAATCTTTTTTTTATTTACCAAAAAATCCTTTATCGCGGTAAAAATATTTGTTACTTTACTTTACACTACCGTGCAAAAAAAAACTAACTTGGGAAAAAAATAAATTTAAATAAAAAATATAAAAATGTTTGAAAACATTTGAGCGATAATAACAAATAAAACATTCTATGCATATAACCACTTTAATATTCCCGCGTTTTTCCAAAGCAATATTCGTGTAAAAATAAAAGTCATAAATGTATCATATTTACCGTAGTTTCTTTTCTTCTCGATTACGTTTGCATGCTTTCATGTTTTCCCAACAGCGCCTCAATTGCACAGCTGAACGTATTCCTTGAGGACCTACCATAGAGTTGTATTCGTTGGCCAGCTGTGACCATGCTGATTTTCGTTTGTACATCGATATCGGATCGGATCTTTTGTCCTCGATATCTTCGTACTTATTTATCAAGGTTATCAGAATTTCCCTTTCCTCGAAACTATAGGTTTTCCGAGTGCTTTTCAGCGACGAAGAAGCCATTTTAGTGCAGAAAAAATGCTATACTCTTGCGGCGGTCTTCCACTGTTTATTTCTTCCCACCAACGCGACTTAACGGTAAACTTGTTATATCGGTTCATTTACGATTAATACGCTATAATTACAATCGCACAAAACAATTAAGTATTGTTATAAAAAGTTTTGTTTTCGTCCATATCATATCTGTGTCAATCATTATTATAACCATGTATTTTATCTTACTTTATTCTTAAATCGAAATTACATGCGAAGCTTCACTTTTTTTTAAAAATACGATACCGATTAACGTGAAAAGTTGTACGGCCCAATTTGAAAACTTAACGAATACAATTAATTAAGTATTCAAATTCAAATTCGTGGTATCTATATAGAGTTTCAATTATGAATATGACACTCGACCTTTTGCGGAAAAACTGGCGCCAGAGAAAATGAAATATAGTTCGTGAACATTCCTAGCAGTTGGCGCCAGAGGAAAATCATTTTAATGGCAGTGCGTTCAAAATACAACAAACATGCACAGAATATCGCGAAACTACGGGAGGCAGTGGTTACAGTGACAGTGGGGTATCCGTAGTAATTGTTGTAAAATGAAACGGCATGTTCCATCTGATGCAATTCCTTAGCGGACTCCTTTTGCTTCTTCTCTCGATACCGCTGAGTAATGGTGTGGATTACACGTACGAAATCGACTGTAGTAATTTACGAATGGGACAATACATCTGTCCTCATCCCGATTATGATTTCATAGATCCGAAAACTCAACAGCCCAAAGGTTGCACGAAGGAAAATAAAGCCAAAGGTATGTCAACTTTTTGTTTCTCTTCTGTGTTGTGTTAAAAACAAAGAAAAGTTTAACATAACCTATACCTGAGTTGTGCACACATTTTAAAACATGTACCTTGTGATTATTGATTATTTCGATGTTTCCTTTTTTTATTTTATCCATTGACAGATAATTGACTTCATTCTGTTCCTTGGTTTTGTAATAAGTGTTGTCTTGTGTATACTGAAGTTTAAATGATATGCTTATTATCTTGTTGTCAGTGTTGTGTCTGGCTGCGGATGGCCTCATTTGTACAGAAACAAAAAATAATACATTCAAAAAGGATATCCCTTGTAAATGGACGTAAGTACATATTTATTTAGAATTAATTTGTGCTATTGTCGTATCGCAGAGAAGACTATGAAAATATTTGTAAACATATGAAACTTATTTATAAATATTATGATTATAACTGTACTTAGTGCTTATAAGTATGTGTTTATGAATTTGTAAGTACAAATACATAAGACAATATATTAAACAAGTTTCCCTTTACATTGATTTTTACAGAAATGGATATTCCTTCGAGACATCATTGTTACTCTCTATATTTCTTGGCATGTTTGGAGCAGATAGATTTTACCTAGGGTATCCAGCACTGGGCTTGCTTAAGCTGAGTACTTTAGGATTTCTCTTCCTTGGCCAATTTGCAGATGTAATACTTATTGCAACACAAATTGTAGGACCCGCAGATGGTTCTCATTATGTGATGCCATATTATGGTGCAGGAATTCACATTGTGACGAGTAATAATTTTACATACAGAGTGCCACAGTATGATTGTTGAACAGTTTCTGCACAGAAGAACAATGATGTTCAGTCTACAAAATTGTACAGCCCCTGCTTTAATCACGAGCAACGATATTCAGTCCTAGAATCGAGTCCTATTTCAGCATAGTTGGAAACTAATTACCGTGTACACTATTTTAATGAACAAACAGATGAAAACAAAATCGTAGATATGTATTTCAACGAAACATTGTATATAAAGATTTGTTACTGACTTATTACCTATTGCCAGTATAGCCATATAATAAATATTTGTTTCTATTTCTAACTGTTTCATCTTTCTCCCCTACTGCAAATCACCAAATCACACGACCATCACATTCTTTTATAATTTCGCATTCTCGACGCATTCACAATCTTATTAAACAATCCTTAATTAAAAGAACAACATGTAAACTTTATTCACGCGTTGAAAATAATCACTTTTTCCAAGGAAAACGATCTTATACCTGCACGCACTTATGTATTGTCGAAAATGACGTTAATCGTAATTATCGCGGTTTAGTTATTATCAAGCACGTCTTTGATATAAAAATGCTGGTACGCTTTACCTTGACGGTCAGACAAGTTTCGGCAACGAAGGTGAATCACAGATCTGAAACGCAAAAGAGACTCTTCTTCGATTCATGTGATACCATTAAATATGAAGAGTTTTACTTTAGTTTTGCTATTCCAATTTGTGATCCCAATTGTAGTTAGTCACCCAGTGAAGAGAATAGTTGTGAGTTTTTATTTATCGTACCATTTTATTTCTACACATTTTTACAAATAAGTAGCAGAGAATTTTAAAAAATTATTTTTGCAATGTCTTTTACAATTTATTATAAATATTTGAATTTTCATATTAAACGAACAAGATTTTATTTTAGAAACTTATTTACTTCTTTTATTCTCAAACATAAGATTTTCAATTTATCGTCAACGTTCTTGATACACACGCTTCGTTAAACGAATTCCCAATTATCTACAGGACATTGACGACACAGACATCACAGATTACGGAGCGCACAGGTACCCCAGGAGCTCGAAACCTAATCATCCACCCTGCAACGTAAAGCAATACTTCGACGAAGAAGAAGGCCGATGTCTAGGCGTAATAGGTGGTGGCAGAGTGCTCTATATAAATAATACAAATTCTTGTGCCGCGAACGTGTTGAAGCCTCACTGCACCAATCCTAGGTACTACTACATCTGCAAGGAGAACAAAACCATTTTGGCGCAATGCTCGAACAGCCGACACTTCGAAGAGCGTCTGCAAAAGTGCGTCCTAGTGCCCGACAACGAATACAGCCCTGTTCGATCGAATTTGGGCACCTCCGGTTCCGAACAAGTCCCTGGTTGCAAGAGACCAGGCTCGTTTCCGGTCCCGGGTAACTGCGCCCTGTTCTACACTTGCGCGACAGACGGCACGCGAATGTATCAGAATTTCTACAGATGTCCAACGGGCATGGCCTACGACGAGGAAACGGAAATGTGCTCTCCGTCGAGCACTTGCGAGGAGTCGAAGTTATCCTCCAACTGTTTGCCCAGCGGTATAAAAGAGACCCTGACGTTGGAGGAGGCTGAGAAACTGGTGGGCCCTTCGAAACCGTTCACGGTGAAGGAAAACGGATCGTTAGTAAGTTGTGAGGTGACATCTTCGGACGAAAAAGAAGTATCCACGACTATGAGTACCATTATTAGCGAAATTTTGTCTGATGACGGAATTCCTGCAGTTACGGGTACCGACGAAACTACGATTATAAACGATGAAGAAATTACTACGACGACATTCGATGAACTTATGGTCACAACTACCTCTTATGTCGAATCGTTGTTACCACAATTTACAAAATCTCATCATAACGATGATGTAAACAGCGCGGAACGTGTTACGGAAATGTCACGTTCTCTGGGCATCGATGACTCCGCTGCAACTACGACGTATTTAACGACCGTGGAAAACAACACGTTTGAAAAAGAAACAAATTTGCCTGGAAATGGACATGATCCGTTATCGGAAGCAATTACTCCGAAGGGAGTATCGGAAGAGCAACCCGGTACCATTATAATGGAAGAAGTTACTGCACAAACAGGTGTCGAAAGTGATACCACTGATGAACCTTTGGTGATTCTTGCTGATTTAAGGACAACCAGCAACATAGAAACAGAAGTACAACCGACCACCCAAATAAATACAGATGGATCATCCGCGGAAGTTACTATTACTGAAGAGCCAATTTTAAAGGCAGAAGATGGTTCAAGTGATACGCCTGAAATTATTGAGCAAACAACTATAAAAGATGATATTGCGGAAGTTACTATTACTGAAGAGCCAATTTTAAAGGCAGAAGATGGTTCAAATGATACACCTGAAATTATTGAACAAACAACTATCAAATATGACATTTCCGAAGTTACTGTTACTGAAGAACCAATTTTGAAAACAGAAGATGGTTCAAGTGATACACCTGAAATTATTGAACAAACAACTATCAAAGATGACATTTCCGAAGTTACTGTTACTGAAGAACCAATTCTAAAAGCAAAAGATGGTTCAAATAATACACCTGAAATTATTAAGCAAACAACTATCAAAGACGACATTGCGGATGTTACTCCAGCAATCTTAATCGTTGAATCTACAACAGTTGATACAGAAATGAAAATTGAAACAGCTACAGGGATAACTACAAGTGCAACGCCTTTTGAAGTTGCTACCGTTAAAGCATCAAATGATTTGGGAGACTTAATTACTACGCCTGCAGTAGAGGTAATTACCGAAACTGGAATCGATAGTATTCCTACACTAAGATCAGCTAATCTAGTGGTATCCAGCAATACAGAAAAGGAAGTACAAGCATTTCCAATAGAAAGTTCAAGTGAACCGTTATTCGAAGTTACTACCCCTGAAGAATCTAATTTAGAGAAAGAGTTATTCAGCACAACTCCAGTAGATGAAGTTACAGAGCATTCAATTATCGAAGCTGAAATTACTGATATTCCTCCACCAAGTTCAGCTAACCTGTTAAAATCTGATAGCCCAGAAAAGGAAGTGCAAGCAATTACGATAGGTAGCTCAAGTGAACCATCGTTCGAAATTACAACAAAGAATATTGTCGAAGATTTAATTAATGATCCGGAAACGATTACAGAAACGGGGCCAGATAATTCATTGGTAGAAAGTACTACTTTAATGGAATCTGTCTTAGACGATCAATCTACTATAATTACACCAAGTAATGTAATTTCAAATACAAAAGAGAAACCAGACCACAGTGGTGAAGGAATCAGTGAAGATGGACCATTTGATTTTATCTCACCAATTTTACCTACAACTAGATCCAGTAATGATGATTTAGTTGATAGTTCTACTAAATCTTTAGATGATGCATTTCGAATTTTAAATGATAAGCCTAACAATTTGCATGGACAGACAACCACTGATTCAATAAATTTGGTCAACTTTAACAGAGAACCTATATTACAGACTAATAAAGTAACGACTGAGATAAATATTGAAGAAGCATCTACAGGAACACTAAATGTTGATGTAACAAAAATTCCTGTGTTCACAGAAAATAAATATTCGACGAATACACCATTACTGTTAGACCATTCCAAAACTGACTCCTACGACTTTGCATCCTCGAGTAACGCTGATCCAGCAAGTTATTTTAATACTGTGACTACAGCTAGTGTTACCGAGTTGGTTAATGGGTTTAATAAAGCTTCAGTAGCTAATGAACAAACTGTAGAGAATCATATACCCTCGTTGAATAGTCTATCATTTACGGAGCCAACGCTTATAATAAAAGACGATGCATCTAGTTCAACAATACCTTCAGCGACAAACATTTTGAATAAAGAACCCGTACATAATACTCGGCCAGCGTTGAATGTAGTACCAACGACAGGGTCAACATTTGTTGTAAATGATGCTTCTAAATTGACGACACTTCCGGTACCTTTAGTGCCAGGTATAGATGAAATTGCTGTGGATGAAAATAATAAAAATAATACGTTACCAGTAGCACAGTCGAATATAATGAAAATAACTACGAAAATAAATACAGTATCTACAACTCCTACTAATAAACTAAATCGTGTTTTCGATGCAACTGAAGGATTTACTGGAATCCCTGTTGAAACGTCCTCTGCTAATACTGATGTGAACAGTGATGGAAATGATGCAAATAAAGTTTCTGCTATTGATTTTATTAATGCACCTCCTTTCAATATTGTAAACAATGCTGGAGATGTATCTGAAAAATCTACTGACACTTTTATTAATACAGTCAATAGTAATGTTGATATTATTACTAAAGGATCTTCTACTACTCCTTTCATTGATATACTTAAAAATAGTCCTGGAAAATCGATTTCTGAAAGTAGCGAATTATCAACAACGATTAGAGGAACAACTCGTAGTCTTGAAGAATTACTTGCTGAATGTAGGGCACGCGTATTAGCAGAGAGTACTACAAAAGTGACAGAATCAGACTCCAGTAAGAAGAGAAAACATTTAAAATTACTTCATAAGCACTCACATTTTCGGAACACAGCTAAGAATGTAGCATCGAAGCTAAACAAAAATGTTGCAGAAGAGGAATCTACAGTTACACCGCAAGAGATAGATACTGAAAGAACGATATCAAAGAACGTTGCATTACCCATTGTGTCAGCAGTATTAAATATCATTGATAAGTTTGAGCGACGCATCAGAGATATTTTAAAGAACACGTTATATTGAAAGATTTTTACAAGATGCCCGCATTAATGAATGTTTATTTAAAAAATTGGCATTTTGTATTGGATTAGAAATAGTATAACAGTAGGTACGAGGATGAAAATAAATAAATTATATATATTTGAAAATATAAATATATTTAGGTATTTCTATATGTACATATTAAAACCTGAGGTAGTTCACCAAACATTCCCAAAGAAAATCTATTTATTATTGCTTTGATTATTTTAAAATAAATATTTGTTTCAGCAATTGTACTATATTTGAAAATTCTACTAATATATATTTTCACTGTCTTGTTCATTCACTAAGGTGTAATATAAACCCTTCCTTTTAATTAGTTCTGCATGAGTTCCCATCTAAAAGAAAAAAAAATAGAGTAATAAGTATTTCATTTTATATTTTGAATTTTGTGTTTAAATACGTACTTCCGCAATTGCTCCACGCTGTAATACTACAATAATATCAGCATTTTTAATTGTACTTAATCTATGAGCAATTACTAAAACTGTTCTTCCTCGGGTAACATTATCTAGCGCTTTTTGTACAATTCTTTCACTCTCATAATCTAATGCACTGAAAATAATTAAGTTACGAAAATTAGTGCAAATGCTCAAATTGTTAAACTTTTTTGTTTATTATTTCAAATAATTGTTTATGTTTTTTACCTTGTAGCTTCGTCTAAAATTAAAATAGACGGTTTTTTTAGTAAAGCTCTCGCGATTGCAATACGCTGCTTCTGTCCACCGGAAAGTTGAGCTCCTCTTTCACCTACTTGGGTATCGTATTTACGTGGAAATTTCATTATAAATTCATGAGCGTTTGATTCTTCAGCAGCTTCGATGACCTTTAAAGATGAATTTAGAAGACCTTACATTTGATAAGTTTTTAACTAAAAAGATAATACTCACTTCTTCATCTGTAGCATCTGGTTTTCCATACCGTATATTTTCCATAACGCTAGTAGCAAACAATATAGGTTCTTGATCTATATATCCTAAAACGTTACCTCGGAGGTAACCAGCGTTGAGCGACCTTAAATCTTTACCGTCAATTGTAATTGAGCCATCATTAATATCGTAAAATCTAAAGTATTTTATACGATTTAATAACAAGATCTATACATTTTATGTGAAAAATTTGTAATTTTCGAATCAAGTACCTTTCTAATAAAGCACCTATTGTTGATTTACCGTTACCGCTAGAACCAACAATAGCTACTGTTTTTCCGGCAGGAATGTGTAAATTAAAATTTTTTAAAACGATGTGTTCTGGTCTAGTAGGATAGCTAAATTTCACGTCTGTAAAAGTGATATTTCCCGCGAGGGATTGGTCTGTAACAATTTCTCCACTAACCATCATTGGCGACGGTGGCATCTCTAAATACTATAATAATAAATTAGTTTTTAATAATCCTAACAAATATTTTTAATCGCGTTACGATAGGTCATAAAGCTTTATGTATACGTACCTCAAAAATTCTAGCGCCAGCACTAGTACCTCTAACATATGATCCAAATAATAATGATAATTGTGATAACGATTTCTGTATAGTTTGTGTGGCCATTAAAAATGCCATTAATTCTCCTGGAGATAACTGTCCCGTGGACAATAAATGTCCACCAAAATATAATGTACCAAGTAGAATACCATTAAGAAGTAAGTTTGTTCCCCCTTGAAATAAACCAATTCCAAAACCTAATTTTTCATATAATGCAGATACTAATGTGATCTCTTTAGAAAACATTTCTATCTCTTTTTCTTCAGCTGTAAATGCTTTCACCTATGAAAAAGATATGTAATAAATTATTTCAAAAAATTTTATTGCCATCATCACATGTGGTATTACCGTTCTAATATTTTGTACGGCTTCTTCGCATACAGCTGTAGATTTAGTAAGTTGATTCTGTGCCTCTATAGATAATTTTCTTAAGCTTCTTCCAAGCAGTGTACCGATAAGAATTATGGTAGGTAAAGATAACACTGTAACTGCAGTCAGCTGTGGGGAGATCCCCAGTATAGAAAGTACACATCCAACAATTTGTGTGATACTTCTTAAGCCTTGAGCTATACATGTTTTAAAGGTACTTTTAAATTCTTGAATATCAGTGGTTAATCGACTTATTATTTCACCACTACGATTTTTATCAAAAAATGTGATATCTTGCATTACAATTGATTTGAATAAATCTCTTCTTAAATTCATTGCTATTCCTTCACCCACTTGTGTAAGCATATGAATATATACAAATGTAAGAAATGCCTAAAAATAAAATATTCTGTACTTTTTAAAAATTATATAATTTTTTATAATTGTTACAAAAAATACAGCCTAAATGAATTAATAGTACATACTTGTGCAACATACATACGTGCCAAAGCAAATGCTGGTTCTGTCAATTGCAATAGTATAATTCTCAATGTATTCTGTTCCTTACTTTGATAGATTGTTGTTAATAAATTGATAACATGTCCCACATTCTGTGGTATCCAAATATTTAATATGGCAACTGCCATTGCACTCTAAAAATAGTGTACAAATCTATATAGGAAAGTAAAATTATCATAAAAACACTATTATACATATGCATACTTACTGATAAAGCTATCAATAACTGCCAAAGATATGGATATAAATATGCCAAAAACTGCTTCCACTTAAATATTAACTTTTTGTCATCTTCTTTAATATTTTTTAAAGGTTTAACCACTTTGCCTTCTACAGCAGAAGCATGTGATTTTATTAAGAATGTTGCTGCTATACCACTTAAACCACCAAAACCAAATTTTAAAATTGTTGGAATTGTATTTATTTTACTAGAGCCATTGGTTGTACGTTCTTTGGTACTACTATTAAATCTTCTTCTGTTTACATTAAACGATTTGCCTCTTTGTTTCGATATTAATAATAATAACGAATCCCTATAATAAAAATTATGTTACAAATGACATTCGATACAGTTTGTATTATCATTTATTACATAAATAATTTATTGTTAAACATAAACCGTACCTTGAACTTTTAGAATAATTAATATAAGGCCTAAATAACACTGCCCGTAATATAGACATTTTCGTAAAGTAATATTTTATTAATTATTCGATTATGTAAAACAGAATTCAAAGTATTCTATATATGTTCATATTCAAATTATTTTATAAAACATTCGTGTTTAAATTATTTTAATACAATAAATTAATTTCTTTTCTATATTATTAGGAACATTATTATTAATTAATCCATGAGCTAATAAATGATATTGAGCAAGGTTAGGTGTATTCATAATCCTATACCGTGGGAAACGCCATATTTAAAACGTTCACGATAATCTTGTTTCAGGAATTTGCTACTAGATAGCGCTTACTGTACTATTAATTTTGATAGTCCCGTTATATTGTTTGTTCTAGAGCAGAGGACAAAAACGGTGACAAAAATAATGTGAAAATGATCGAATTAAAATATATTATTTTACAAAATAAGAAATTAGTGAATGGCTAATGTTTGAAACATCTCGTTAACAAAATGTGTAAGTAAAACAACTTAAAGTAATTGATACAACAAATAGTAAAGAATAAATCAAAAATTTAGAATATTAAAGTCTGTATACTTGGGTGTTAGATAAATGACAGCCAAATTTGATTGGTTGTAACCTTTACAGGTCGGCATTCATGTTTATTATTTGTCGAATGGATAACATCAACAAATCACATCAATCACTGACGGCGTCTCTTGCCCTGTGTGTCGTTCTATCATCCATTCCAGTTCGCTACTTTTGTGTATGTATGCATATTTAATTACAATCTTCATCCATAATACTTTATTCATAATAAAATGATAAAATTAAACAAACCTTCCATTATATAATACAATTTGTAAGTTCATTTTCGCTTTGCTTTTTTTCAATTTGTTAATTTCATGTTTTTCCTGTTACGAAATTGTCATGAAACATCTAATAATATAAAAAATCGAAAATAAATTTTCAAAATAGTCATGAAGAAATTAAGAAGTATGTTGTTAAATTAATTCGCAGCATTAATACTTCAATGATAACATTTATATTTGTATATTCTAAGCAAACCCAATCGATATTGGTGAACATCAATTTATTCGTTCACCAGAACAGTAATTCTTCAATATAATACAGCACTCCATTGAAAGCTATCAATTTGAATATTTATTCAGACAACAGTAGAATATTACATTGTAATTTCCAATAACAATTTCATGGTAATACTATTTATATAGTATATTTACAACGTATTGAACGGAGCAAGACTGAAACTAAATTCTCCGACCGCGGTAAACAAATTTTAACTCAGACGCCATAAGAAATGAATAAAAAATAATCGAACTCTTAAACAAATATGCAAATAAAAGCATATCAGAAATTTAATAGCAACCGATCTATACACATATATAATTCATACAAAACGTTTAAAAATATCAATGTATATTATTTTTGTATACAAATGCGTAAGCTTAGCTTTTCTTTCATTCGAGCACGAATAAAATCTACTAAGAGGTTTTCCAAGAAAATAAAATATCCTACTTAATTCTAAAATCGTTCCAAATCATCATCCAAAAAATGAATGATGATTATATTGAAAAATTGTCCTCTCTCTCTAAATTTATCACATAATAAGTGCCCTACAGGAGGTTAATCGCAAAAACAAAAGTAATTGCGAATCATTTCAAAGCATCGATGACTTAACAAACCTAACAACGATAGTAGAACAGCAAACGATCTGCACGGTATACACGAAGGTCTCGTGTCATTGCCAGACTTCGCGGAGCACTCGAGCAAGTACTTAATACTACCCTCCCCGGTGTATTCAAGGCGGGAGCGAGCATTTCAGAGCGAATGTAATAGCCGCACAGGCAATTAAACGTGGCAAATACATAAATACACGTTATTAACTTTGCGTACAAAGAGGCTGCTGCGGGGACGATTAGGTCCTTCGAGGCTCAACTGTTCACCCTAAATCTTCTCCTCCTCCACCTCCTCTTTCTTCTCGTCCACCTTCTCCTACCTCCTCCCTTCTTCTCTCCACGACCAGTCGCAATCTCGCTGCTTTTTCATACGGCCGATGTGCATTACCATGCTGATCAAAGCCGCCACTTCCTACGTGACGCGCATGGAGGACAAGGGGTCCCGTTGTTATCCGCTAGGAAAACCGTGTGTCTCCGACGGGATAAGTCGAAAAGTAGCTCGTTACGTTCGTGGCTGACGTCCAAGTACCCTTTTGATTTTCGCTGCCGGTAAAGTTCTACTCGTGCTTCAAAAGGGTGGTAGAATCTTTTGCCGGCACCTCAATTGGTACTTCTATTCCTTTCTTGAAATCATTCGGAAGAAAATAGTTTGGGAATAGTTCCCTTTCGATGGGAATAGAGGTTTACTAGAACGGAAGAGTTCGCTTATTGTTATAAAAAAGGAAAGAAAGTTTTGCAATCGTACGTAAGACGAAAAATAGTTGAGCTGTTTAAAGTAATTTATGAGTTGAAGCTTTTTGAGAAGTAATATTTATATAGGGTGTTTCTTAGATTTTTGTATATAATGAGATTGTTGGTCTGGTGTAGGAATAACGTTATGAATAACTAGAATGCTGGCCGGAGCAAACAAATGTTTCAAATCTCAACTGGAAACCCCGATTCCATCGGGGTTGCTTTTCCATCTTTAACGAATCGAAACGCGATGCAGAGAGGGGGCGGACGGGGATGGTGTCGAGCAGCGTGGGCGGTCGGTGGCGCGTTAAAACAGTTTCTTCGACAAAAGCCATCGAGGCTCGAGGTCAGCCTCTTAACCCAGATTCCTCCCGTGGTCGGAAGGCGAGAAGACAGCGGCTACATACACACGATCAACGCGCTCAATCCGGGGAATCCCCTAGCCTTCCTGCGGTCTCGCCGCAAAAGGAACCAACCACCCCCCCTCCCCCGCCTCCTCTCTACGCCTACCCGTGCCTCCTACGTACCGGCAATCGTACAAAAGGAGAAAAAAGAAGGATGGAAAAGAAAGAGAAATTCCAGTATAAGCGTAATAACTACGGCGCGGCGAAAGAATGGTCCAAATGAAGCCTCCTAAATTTCAACACCCTCTTCGCGAGCGACCGAGGCTCCATCCTCCCGCTCTCTTCCTCCTTCTTCGACTTCCTTTGTCCGCTCTCTCATCATCATCACCATCTCTCTCTCTCTCTCTCTCTCTCTCTCTCTCTGCCGCTTTTTTCCCCGCTCCCTGTGCCCTCGCCCCCGTTTTCTCGATACCGGGGCTCCCAGCTCCGGTCGTGTTCCTTTTCTTCCCGCTCCTTTCCGTCTCTGTCGGTGAGCCGATGCCCTCGCAATCAGCCGGCAAAGTGGAGTCGCGCGCGGCGGTGGCGGCGGCGGCTGTGGCGGTGGCAGTGGCGGCGCGGCGTATCCGTGAAACACGCGGTGCAAGTGCCGGGGTGGCGATGACGCAAAGTCAGCGCGGGCCAATGGACTGGCTGCTGCACGGGAGGTGTTCGGTGGGCCACGATTGGGCGTGGCTCGAGCAGGGAGGGTGCGTCAGGTTGCCGTCGTCGCCGCCGCCGCGTGGGGGAATGCCGAAGTGTGCCCCGGGGTGTAATATCATACCGCTAGGTGGATAAATAGACGCACGAAACTAGTAGGGACGAGTGGGGACGAGTGGGGACGAGTAACGAACGGAACAGCGGATGATGGCACACAGGGTTTGCGGGGAGGGGTAGTGGAGGGTGTGGAGGGCGGTTGGAAGCGGGGGACGGACTGCGGTGGGGGATGGAGGAGGAGAGCCCTGGCTGAAAGAGTAACCAGAGAGGATGACGGACAAGCGAGAAAGGGAGGGAAGGGCGAGAAAGGGGGTGGAGGAAATGAGGAAAGGGTCGTGCACCGAGCGAGGGTTACTCAAGGGGGTTAGACGGAAAGACGGAGAGGCGAGACAAAGCGTGTTGGAACAGGACGAGGGATCCGTTCGGGCGACGGGGAGGGGGAAATTGGGTGGCTGTGCGATGCGAGCTAGACTAGACTACTAGAACAAATAGTGGTTGTAGCCATCCTCAGCTTCTGAGGTATTTTCCACTCGTGCGAGTTGCACGCATTCGAAC
Source organism: Tetrapedia diversipes (assembly GCA_033822845.1). Taxonomy (NCBI): domain Eukaryota; kingdom Metazoa; phylum Arthropoda; class Insecta; order Hymenoptera; family Apidae; genus Tetrapedia; species Tetrapedia diversipes. Next base: position 68,649 of record JAOPTO010000881.1, read on the forward strand.
GCCGGCCCAGCCTCGCCGCTCACGGCGAACCGTGGAACATTTGTATGCACAGGCCGTGTCGTGGCTTTCGTCGGGGATCGACGGAGGCGGCGGCAGCGGCGTTGGTGCTGGAAAATGCCGATCCTGCCGCGTTTCAGGAGTGATACAGGGTCCCGTATGTTGGGTTGTTGAAAAATTCTCGCGGGTAAACTGGTAAATTTGGTATTGCAAAACAGGTATTGTGTTTGCAGGGGGATGAACAGTCGAATATCTTCGACGAAAGATGATTTAGTTTCAATTTGTAAATAATAAAACGGTAGATGTTCAATTTTGTTAAGTTAAGAGCGAAGTAGGTTTATTCCTGCGCCTTCAGACTTCGATGGAATAATAACGGTTAAATCATTGCGCCAACAGATCGGTTATAGGGAATGCGGTACTTTGCAATTATTATTTACACTACTAAATCGTACAATCCTTAGACTTAAACAGTGTTAAATTCTTAAATTCACAAAACAGTCTCTACATTTCCGATGGTATTAAACGTTTCGAAGCCCCTTAATTAAACTCGAAGGCAAAGAGAAAATGGAAACAAGAAACTGTAGGATGGTCATCGATCGCGAGAGCCCCGGACCACAGTTCAGAGTCATTGTCGATGGAGGCTTGCACGCTACCCTGTCCGTATCGTCTCGCATGCGATTTTGTAGAATGCTGAGCGCAGTGTGTAGCGAAACAGGATGTTGTCAGCTGAAATTAAATTTTCCTCCTAGAGCGGAGCGCCGGGTCGCTCGGCAACCCGATATCGTGGGCGTTAAGCTACGTACACAAGCGACGACACAACGCATACTATGCCATCGCGAAGGTTGCACGACGTCGTTCCGCAAATCGCCTTATCCCTGCGATTCTTAAAAACAGACGATAATTTCGTTGTCGCGTGTTTTCCACCCTGACGTTTTTAAAATCCCCGCCACGTTAAAAATATTGTCCCCGACTTATGCACGGTGTTCCGTTTATTGTCCTCGAGTAATCGCTAACACGACTGTTTACAGGGTGCCTCCCGATGACGCGCGACGAAGGGATGCCTGCTCGAGGTAATTGATCACTGAAATGGTGGAGGAGATTGAGCTATGGTGGTTGAAGATGGCGAGGTGCGCGGAGGAATTCCTGCTCTGTCGGTAAGTGGAGGCTACACGAGTGTCTTTAAGCGTAGTTTGCTCTTTTCAGACTGCAATTCTATGTTCCTTTAATAATCGTACAAAAGTAACGTAATATCGTAGAATATTATAATATTCTATCTGTAGACAAAATTGACGACGATCGGTATTTTATCGTGAAATAAATTTTAACGTGCTATGTGTTTGAAAGTCAACTTTTGTAACAGTTTCTTATAACTAAAAATGTAAATAAGACGATGAATACAAAATTTTTTTTGTAAAAAATAATTCAAGTTTACGAATAACTTCCTTTTTTCTAATTCAAGTAGAATTTCTGTTCTGTCTATAGACATCTATATTCTATTTATAGACAAAATTGATGACGATCGGTATTTTATCGTGAAATAAAGTTTAACGTGTTATGCGTTTGAGAGTCAACTTCTGTAACAATTTCTAATAACTAAAAGTATAAACAAAACGATGAGTACAAAATCTTTTTTGTAAAAAACAGTTGAAGTTTACGAATGACACCTTTTTTCTCTAATTCAAGTAGAATTTACAATTTTACAATTATCACATCGATGAATGTCCCTCAAACTCGCAACGCGATCAAAACCGGTGATCGAGCGAATAAGAGCGCAGCCCTGCAACAAGGGCGGGCACTTTCTTTCAGCAAGGAGATGATCCTGTTCAAGGTGAATCGTTTTCATCCCCTAAACGAGCAATATAATGCGGCGTAATTAAGTTTAATATCAGAGAAGCTTAAACACGCAATTAACGTAGCGTAATGAGAAAGTTTCGTGGGCGTGTGCATAATTCCGAGCGAGCCAACGTTATTTTCTTCTGTTCCCATGTTTTTCGCGTCCTCTGCTCGTGCTCCTTTGTCCCTTCTTTCAACAGTCCTTCTATCCCCCCTCCCCACCCCCCGGTTGCCTGTCCGCCTCCCCCGCCGTGACACAATCAACTTCAAGGGTGTAGAAGAAACGAGGTAGCCATTTATCCGCTACCCCAAGAGCAACCGAGCAAGGGAAAGTCCAAGAAAACTGAGTGTTCCGCCATTGTAGTGACTTTTTATAGGGACAAAGTCTTACAAGCAGGAACAGAAATTTCAGTGATTCGGCAGATCGAATCAGTGTTTCTTTGCAAACATCATTGTCGTAATTTAATCCGTTAGGCCGTAATTTTATCGTCTTGATAGATTACAAATCTATACGTATAAAAAGACATGTCCTGATTGACTGACTGGTTCAATATTACTCAAGCTAGAAACATGAAATTTGGACAACGGGTTCCTTTTACGAATCTACTAAGGAAGGATTTTTTGATGTTCCACCCCTAAGGGAGTTAAATAGGGGTTGAAAGGTGATTTGAAAATCCGTCGATTTTGAAGCAAGCACTATGAAAACTGGTATTTAACATTTTGGTTAGATATAAAGAAATACGGGTTTCAACGTCTTTTGAAAATCAACCCCGAAAAGGGTAAAATAAGGGATGAAAGTTTATTTGAAAATTCGCCGATTTTGAAGCAAGCACTATAAAAATTAACTTCTAGTATTTAACTTTCTGGTTAAAATTAAAGTTAAGGGCTTGCGAAATTGTTGATTTTACGTGTATGAGATTCTTTCAAAACTCATCCCCAAGTACTTCCGCGCGGGCAAATCCGCGGGCAACAGCTATTATATTTATGTATTCAGAATTTTGTGATTTCTCGGTGAATGATTAATTAAAGGATACGCAACGAAGAGTCCCCAAAAATCGCCGAGAAAATCGAGAAGCTTACGCCCACGCGTGCAAACTTTAACACTATTCCTACCGACACTTCACGTATACCTATTCCAATCGCGACATTCCCACGTAAGGGAGACTACAAATTTTTCTCAGAAGCTAAACAATGAAAAAAGAAGTGAATATTGAGAAATGTATTATAGGTTTATTTGAGGAAAAGTCTAAAATTTAAAGGCGGTTCGATTACGTCGTATATGTGAAATTCTAATCGAAACTTTAAAAAGTGGTGGTAGGAATAGTGTTAAAAAGTAGCCACAGATAACAAAACTTTTATTTGCCTTCGTTTTCCACGATCGCCCCCCTCATAAACTCGCCAAATACCCCGAACGATCTGTTTCCAGTGGCGAGAGTCAGGCTCCTAATTGCGAGGAGCGTCGTTAAATCGTCCCGGCATTAACTAAATCCTGGCTGACACAGAGAATCGCCCCGTATCAATTGTCAGTCCCCGCCTAGCGGTTTCGCGCCTTAATATCGGCCATAATTTATAGCCATAACCCTGTCTCCGCCGCGTGTTTGTCGAACTCGAGGCTGCTCGTTACGAGCGGATCTCGTTCGCCGTGGACGGGGCTGCGAAAATCATCGATTCGTCCACATCGAGTTTCCCCGTTAGGCGTCATAAGTCACGGGCGTTAAGCCATCGCAAACGATGGATGAATCGCGCGTCCCGAATTTCGTATGAACGGAAGAATATAATATGTGAGTCGAACGCGGTTGGGCACCACCTCTGTTTGCTAAATATTTGGGGATGACTGGGCGCGAGAGCAATAATCGTTTCGAGGAAATATTATGCGGCTCTACGATGCGGTGGGAGATCGAAAGTTATTGGGGTTGGCGCGTACGCGAAATCGCCGGTCATAAATACCGTGGAATTTGCTTGTTTGCGGCGCGAGACACAACGGAGGCGATCTGTTATGGTTTTTAACCCTTTGCGCTCGAGAGGTGACTGTTAGTCACCAAATGATAGTTTTGCAAATTTTCAGACTTTAGTTAGTTTCTTATTAGTTAGCCTCAGAGGGTAAATAGTCATGTATGTGTACTTAACTAAACTAAATGTCCTATAATTTAGGCGAATCTTAGTAAATATTTCGAATTTGAACATTTTTGAAGTTAGTATTATTGGACGACTAATAATCACCTCTCGAGTGCAAAGGGTTAACCTCTTGATATACATACAGGCGCCCTTCGACTTTCGCACAATTCGCTATTTCACACATTTTTAAAAATTAAGTTTTTTAAGTCTTTGCGATCAGATGTCTCCTCTGAGTGGACATCGTGGGTCGAGCAAGCTACTAGGTTGTCCCCTCTCAGGGGATATCAGATTTTAGCCATCAAATTACAATGTTGTTCCGATCAATACTTTAAAACACAGTTTTTGGTGCAGATTTTTTTACATCCCTCCAGTTTCGAACATTCAACGTTCGCACATTTAAAAAAAAATGAATGAATCACGAATGAATATTGATTAAAAAGTTAAAACGATTCAGAATAAAATAAAACACACTCGAAGAACAGGGCGTGAGTCGCCCGTGCCCTCGAATACATTATGAAAAGTAATAAAGTGACTCTATATCCGGATGTGTGACAGGTCCTTTTATGAATGAACGATAATCTGTTGCGGTAAACGCATCTGTTCTGTCACGAGCAGGTGTTGCATTTCGATTCGAATAAAAGAGACAGATTAAGGGCCGGAACGTTTTTGTTGGGTCACGTGCTCCAGTCAAAATAAATCTGTTCTTGTAATCGGATTTACTGGGCTATCCATCAGCTCCTCCCTCGCGATTATGAACTTAAAAATAAAGTATCGCAGCGCTGGCCCCTTTGCTGTTCGCCATTTTGATCTCTACGTTGCGCGAAAGGTTCGTAGTTGAAGTAATTCGAATGATCATTAAATTATTTGAAACGATTAGGTATTTTATAATACAGTGTTTGAATACTGGGATGATTAAATATTTGGATATTCAATATTCGAACGTTAGAATCATTGGATGTCTGGGAGTTGAATATTTTAATAATTAGATATATGTATAGATCGATATATTTATTTCTTACTGAATACAGTTTGAGAATTAACATCGTCAAATTTCATCTCAATATTCTAGATTTCATATTTGAATAATTAAATGTTTGAGTATCCAACAAATTAAATATTTAAGGACACAATGTTTGAATGTTTAATACTCGAATAATTTAACGTTCAAGTACTTATGCTAGCTCAAGTACCTTTTTTATCAACGATACGTTTACAGTATTTTTATGGTCCTTGATAATCTTGCCACGGTACATTTAGCTATTAATTAAACATATTAGTAGCTAAAAACAATTGTATGTTATTTTCTGAAGCCTTTTGAAACTCCAATAATACTCAAAAAAGATGATGATGTTGCTTAGGCACTTGTTAGTATTCGGTAAGAATACATAATTACAGGACACCAGAGTTCCGATTCCACAATCCAGCTCTGTTCATCCAAATTGCCCCGCGAATTCGGAGCCCAAATTGTTTCGGGAAGATGCTTAAAAATCTCCTTTTGTTTACAAAATTTCTCGTACGCCGGCCGGAGGCTAAAAGCAGCGCCGGCATTACCGGAATTTTTTACGCTAATTAACCGATTCCTATTTCGTACGCTGGCGCGCTTAATTGAAAGAGGAGCAAAAAGGGAGACACACATTTTCTCTTTTATTTCCCGGCCAAAGTGCATTGTGCCTCTGATGCGTGCATACTGAAAATATGCGACGTGTACCTCCGCGAAATTTTCCACTTTTTACTCGCCAGCTTGCGATCCTTCGTGTTTTCGTGCCTTTGTACAAATTTTCGTGGAGAACAACGCTTTGAGACGGCTCGATTGTGCGAATTAATTAAAAAGTATGCTGCACGAGAAATTCAGTGGCTTTCGATAGTGTATTCGCGATTATTTAATTCCCCGTCTATTCCGAGCTACGAACGTTAAATAGCGAATGAAAGTTGACGAAACATTTGTCTTTTGATCTTTATCTGGTTTAGAAAAAAAAATTTTTTTAATCCTGCACATTCTATTTCAAGAAGTAACACTCTTGATTAAATCTAATAATTAATAATCTTCATGAGGATTCAGATAAATAACAACATCAATATTGGACAATCGATACCAGTACAATAGGTGGTCAAATGTTAGGAACAATTTAAAATTAATAAAAAATGACAATATTACGCTTCTTTATAAATCTAATGAAAGGAGGTCTCATCAAAATGTAGAAGTACCATGGATCACTCGTTATCATTCCTGTGCTATTCTAAATTAAGCATCGTTTCTTCTTAAGATTCATTGAAAGATGGGTGACCGACGTATTTCCATGGGATTCGAAGTGATGCCTCGTCTTCTTAGGGATATATACACCGAGGTTTCTCCGAGTCTATCCTTAGACCAATTTATTCGGTACATCCTTTGGTCAACTACATCTAACATGAAACATCTACCATGAATCCACTCTGTGGTTGCATCAGTGATCACACTAATAGGTCGCTTTATCCAAAATTGTTCGCGTGGACTATACGTGACTACACGTTTCCAAGTGCTTTAACGTACGGACAGTGTTCATTTCGAAATCAGTCGTGGAGATGATTTATCGTTTCAAAGACCAACCTCCTCTTCCCTTCCACAAATACCTTCTTCTTCGGGTCCTTTTCTACCGCGTTGAAATTGAGGTTTGGAAAAATGTCCACGCCGAAGGAAAAATAAAAGTTCCTTGACAATAATTTTAGTAACGAAGAAATCCAAGTTTACCCAATGAAAAAGATAATGTTAAAAAATAAATTCCAACCGAGTGAAGATGCTCGTTAAGAACAAAATAACCAGCATAAAACTACCCCCAAAAGGGAGGTGTTTGCAGCCATAAAAGGGTAAGCAGCGTGTCGATATGTAAGGAGAAAAATTCCAGAAACAACATCCACGTTTTTACCGTTATAAAAACGACAGACATCGTCTTCAGTTTACCCTCTTTCACCGTTCACACCCCCAACTCCACGATTTGTTTCCGTGCTCTGCACAATCAGGAACCATTACACCCGTACGCGTATAATGTACCTTGTCTAGAAGACCCACCTGAGAATATATCCGCATCGGATCCTCCATTAACCAATTCCATCCCGATCACACTATTTCACACACAATTACCATCGTCGTTTAAAACATCTGTCCATCGGCAGCACCGATAATTACAACCGCCAGCCCGCGACGCGTAATTAAATTAATTCGAGGGAGCGGCAGCCGATAAGAACGAACGAAAAGCGGGGGCCGGATGGATGACAATACAGTCGAAAGAACAAAGACACGTTTATCCGTTAATTTGTTCGACGAAGGAGGAGACACGACACGGGTCCTTTAATCGTAGGTTATTCAGGTGAACGGAACTTTATAAAAATGTTATGAGGAGTTTAATCGGACGACGTTTAATTACTCCGTCTCTGGCATCGGCAAAGACGTCCTTTCCCCCGGGAGGTGGGGTTGCCGGCGGGGCGGAGGGGGGAAGGGGACGAGAGAAAGAGAGAGAAAGACGGCGAGAAACGGGGTGGGCGCGAGTGTGTAGGGAGGGAGGGGGTGGCAGGAGGGAGGACTAATTGCGAAGTTTTCCACTTCGATTTTCCGAGAGGCTGCATGCTGCCGCGCCATTTCTCGCTGTTGTTCGAATTAAACGCGATGCAGTTTTAAACTGAAAAGAGTGCCCCGAGCACACCAAGTATTTTCTAGCGAATTAAATGCGACAAGTGAGGAGCGAAAAGAAGCTAAACGGATCGATAAATGCATCGGTGGACGCTTCCCCGTCTCTGTTTCCCGTTGAACGGGCGAGAGAAAGAGAGAGAGAGAGGAGGAAGACGGTATCCGTTGCAACTTGTTTCAGCGTCCTCTGAAACGCGTTCTCACCACTTCCGATTACTTGCCTGTGAAAATATAGACCGCCCCCGCGCTATGCGATTTCTACTCGAGCGAGGGTAGTGTTCCTCTTCCTTTCACGTTGTTCCCTCGTCGCTTTTCTTCTTTTTCAAAGAATCTTGAGGGTCCTTGAAAAATCAAGGTATTTTTTATTCGTCTTTTTTGTTTGGTTGATACATAATAGCGTGATGGAGAGAGGATGGATGTTTTTGGAGTGATGGATCGTTGAAAATTCGATGAAACGAACGTTTCGTTTCAACACAATTGACGAAGCTCAATTTTTCAGGAGAAACCGGAAACACTTTGTGTACTACTTAGCGTTTAATATAACATACATTTGTACATCTATTCTAATAGGATGCGTTTTCAGATCGACTACATGTAAATGTAGGGAAAACGTGGAACGTTCGCGTTCCGACGGATAGAGGCATGTTCCACGATCGAATACAGATGATACGCAAACTCTAAATGTTTCGTGTTTCGTCGGATTTTTAATCACTACCGAGAGCTAAGGCAATACATAACGACTAAATCTCTAAACAATCTCCTCCTGCTACATATTTTTTTTTAAAGCATTTCTAAACAAGTCAACTAACATTCTAATACCACATAATAGGATTTTTAATCACTACTAAGAGCTAAGGCAATACATAACGACTAAATCTCTAAACAATCTCCTCCTGCTATATATTTTTTTCAAAACATTTCCAAACGGATCAACTAACATTCTAATACCACATAATAATAATAATAATAAATCACCGAACACAGACTAAATCACAGAGCTCGCTATTAAACCAAAATTCAGTTCCTTTCACGATCATCCTCAGTTCCATATCGAATCAAGCCAAGCCAAAATTGATTGTCGTTAAATTCGAAAGCTAAGAGTGCATTACATTTCCCAGAAAGAGGACCTTCAACGCAAAATCCATTCAAACGAAGACAAATCGGTGCGTTGTGAATTCAAAAGCGAGTTCAGTCATCCGTTCCCAAAAACCGTGTATTACCGTGTACGCCTTCGACACCGCGTCCAATCGGGTGGTCTGTAAATCTTGGTGGAAACGATCGGTGGTCGCTGGGAATTTTCGCGAAGGCCACGCACGCGGCCAGATATTGGGCGTAGCAACGCAGCAGAAGTAGGATCGCGTCGGCAAAGGCCGAAGGACGCCCCTAATGCGGGGGTTGCCGAGCACGACGAGGGGTGCTCGGTCGAGTGTACGTCGACGCAGCCCTAATTGTTTTACTCCCGGCCGTCCTCTGCCCCCCTCCTCCTTCCACCCTATCTCTCTCTCTCTCATACTCTCTCTTTCTTTCTCTCCCTCTCCCTACCTCTCTCTGCCACTGTTTCCCTCTCTCTCCCTTTCTCTCTCGCCCCCTCTCAATCTATTTCATCCGTATCCCCGCAGCTACTCTCATTTCATTGTGACGCCACCCGCAGCGCCTATCATGCGCCGCTAATGCTCTAACAGGTTAACGTCTCGCATGATTATTCTATTGCTTCTCACCCTCGAACGCGCTAATTCGACCGGATCTGACCGAGTAATATTTTGTAAGGGAGACTACTAACTGAGCCGCTTGGATTCTGTTGGTTACCGGTGTCCCCCTTCTTTTTTAGGAAGGGGGTGATATCGCTCGGCAGTGGTTTCCTGTTCTTAACCATTCTGCTGCGTTGTAGGGTATTGGCCCATGATTTGACCATATTTTTCGGCGATATATAATTTTGTAACGTTATCAATGTTTGTCGAATTGAATTGATTCTAGCTTTAGCACAGACAAAACTTTCTTACCCTGTAAGAAAAATGTGCAAATTTAATTAGATAAATCCTTCGCTTCTTTTTCTTTTAACTACGAAGAGTTAAATTACAATGTTAAATTATGTTGGTATTAATTGATTATAATATTCTTAATACTGTATATAATAATATTTGTTCTCTAGGAATCTCTTCTGCGTAACTTAGAACTCTCTTCTCGCAACTGCCTAATTAATGAAGTTTTTTTCCTATATATCTATCGCTCCCCCACTCCTACTACAAAAGCTAGTATCCACTAGTATCCAGACTACAAATTACAATATAATCTCATAATATAACAGCATACGCATCGTCACACCACCTGTCCTAAAATTCCCACCCCCGACCACAAATTCCGCTCAAATTAATTCGACCAATTTCAGTTCTAAAGATCGCAGAAAACAGGTGATCGTTCGGAGAGAAAAAAAGGAAAAAATAGCGAGCTCGAATTGTCCTTCGACGCTTGAAACCGTTCCACGCCAAACGATATTGTTTTGATACCTCAAACGCCGAGCGTCGATATTTGCCGACATGCGCGAAATATAATAACTCCCAGGCGGAAAGACACCGAGTGTCATCGGTGTCCACTCCACCAAGGATTATTAATCATACTAAATATTTGACGCGTGATTGGCTCGCAAATTTGTCAACGCGTGCAGGCGCGCTGCAAACGTCCGCGTTTGCGGCGGCCTGGCTGTTCGCGAAAACCGTGTATAATTCGCGCGGCGTTAAGCTGATATGCAGACTTTATCAATCGTGCGATAATAATAATAATAATTGTAATGTTTTACACCGGCCGTATTACACTGCGGTCGAAACGTTCAGCGAGACTGGACGAAGCGTTCGAAAATCGAAAACGCCTGTTTGCAGCAGCTAATACCGCCCCCCTGCCCCCAACCGCCTTCAATCATCCCTTCTCACCAATCTGCCCCGTCGTTTCATTCAAAATATCGCCCTGGACATATAGGAAATTCTACTTTTATTTTATTAGAGCGAGAGTAGGGCTCATGAGTATGTAAAACAAAGTGAAGTTCTTAGTTATAATATATATTTAAAATAGTGTAATGTTATAAAAATAAGATTTATTTATTGCTGGTTAAGAAGGGAATATGATTACAATACTATGTATAATTTTTATTCTTCGTACGACACGGCTGCACGCTCCAACGTCTCGTTCAACTCTGCTCCTTTTTGTCAGAGAAAAACTGTCGCTGGCCTTTGGACTTTTTTCCACCAGTATGCCTTTTATCCCTCCAGTATGCCCATATTTGGGCATTTTACGAGGGCCTCGCCAACAGTTTTCCTCCAGCAGGCCTAAACTCTCGCTATCCACTCCTCACTTTCTCTTGAACTCTAAAATTAACTACGATACTATAGTAGTTTAATAGTAACAACTTTGATAGTATATGGTTTAATATAAACAACTTTTCGATTTAACACAACTTCAACGTTCTTGCTTCTTTCACAATCACACTCTTCCTGTTTCGTACTTGCATTCTCCCCGTCATATATTCTTCCAAACACTCGTTTCCTTTCTTTCTAAATCTAAATTTTAATTTCTTTCACACTCGATGCATTCGGTCACGTTCATCCAAAATTCATTCAATCGTGACGTTTTCTCAAGTGCTCATCTTTTGTGCCTCAGTAACACTCTGGTTCAAATATCCTACGTTCACACGACTATCGTTCTACTCAACCACTCTTCACAGTTTCCCAGAATCGTACCCACTCAACCCTGTCATTTCAGCAGAAATTTCGATGAGAGAAATTTTCGAGGTGAAAAACGGGGATCGTTGCCGGGTAATTGCGATAGAAAATTTTGCGACACGCTGTAAGAGCGACGTGATGCGGCTACGGGAGGGGGAAAGGGGTAGTTTGTAAAATATTCCGTCGAAACGAAATACACGACGATGGCGGAGGAGGATTCGATTAAATTAGGGGCTGTTAAAGTTGTACGTTACTACAATTTGCATCGGCGAGCACCTGCATACGTGTCCGTTGCGTTCGCGTTGGTCGATGCAAAAATTTGTTCCGCTTCGTGCGTGTTTTATTCGGTTCTCCAGTGTTTCGTGGAAAATCAGGGACGTCGAGGGTTTACAGGGATGCGAGGGGTGGTCGGCGGAAGGCGTTTTGAAACGAAGGGGTGTAAGGCACTGGTATCGGTTGTCGGTGGCTTTGAATACGTTAGAAATGAAAACCGTCGAGTTTGTACGTGGCAGAAATTACGGGGTGTCAGAGTATTTTGAAGGAAACCGAGAATTGGGGTTGTATCGAAGGGAAGAATCTTTGATTAATTTTAATTTTAATCTTAATTTTAATTTATTGACTTTACGGGTATAAACCCGATAGTGTGTACATGATAGAATAAAAATAATTATAATAATTCAACTGAAATGAGAAGATCGAGTATAATAAAAAAAATCGATTAAACTTGATTCGAGATAAGACGCTTAAATGTAGATTTTACATTTAATAACATTTATACCTTATTTAACATTTAAAAACGCTGATCGCTAATAGGCATTAACTATGTTACAAGTTGAGATTGCTGTGTGTGCAGAAAAATTATTATAAATAATTTTAATAGTTAAATTAGAAATATTTTGAATTAACGTCCTAAAATAATAGGATACTTGAAAGTGGTTAAAAAATGTTAAAGAAAATGTGAACACTGCTTTAATCGATCAAAAATTGTCGATGGTACCATTTTTTCAACGAAACTAATAAACATTTTATTATCATTCAAAACAATTGATGGATTGAAAAAATAGAAGCGAAATAAAAAAAGTTGCACGGTATTATATGTTTATTGATTTTTGCAAGATTAATAGTTTCGCGAAAAACGTTCGCCGATTTTACGGCGAAATCGTGGTATTTCACATCGAAACAAGAACGAAACTGTAATATCTCCTGGAAAAAACGTTTTTTATCGATGGAACTATAATTCTGAAACCCATCGAGCCCGACCACGATATTTTGAATATTCGTCCGTTTCGGTAGCATTTTTCCGTAATGGAAAAATGAACAGGCAGAGAGTCGCATTGAAAAGCACTTTAAAAAAATCAATTATACGCGCAAATATAATATTGGTTTTGTGATTGAAGCAACATGGTGTTTCGAATTGGTATCGCTGGAACATGTTTTTACATTTTTGTTTTTTTTTTTTTCGAAAAAAATTGACGATTTCTGTTAATTATTAGGCACGCGTTGAGCGAACACATAAAGCGTAGAATTTCCCTTTCAAATCCGGGACTCGATAAATTGTGTTATATGCTAATCGTGATTATTAACATAATATCGGTTTTGAAATTAGAACGACGGTGCTGCGGATTAGAGCGATTGGAACATATTCTCTATTTCTGTTCGAAAAACTTAAATGGCAATCATTGAATAGAATAGAATTTATAGGTTCATTTAACACCTAGGTTTACGGAACCCGTCAATTTGACGGATTTTGAACTTCATAAGCAAAATTTGTAAAAACTATTACCATTATTTCTAGCAATTTTTACTGACTTTTATCAACGGAACGATACGAATACATACCCAAATCTATTTCCCTCTCAGCATTGCAGTTTCAAATTCCATACAAATGTAAACCTATTTTTTGGTATATGTATATTAGAAATAGATGTACCAAAACTGTCCATAAACGCGTTGTTAGCACTATTCCTACCACAACCGGTCAAATGACCGTTTTTAAGATTTCGATTAGAATTTCATATATATACAACGTAATTGAATCGCCTTTAAACTTTAGACTTTTCCTCAAGTATACGTATAATACATTTTTCAATATTCACTTCTTTTTTCATTGTTTATTTTCTGAGAAAACTTTGTAGTCTGTGTTGCATGGGAATGTCGTGGTAGGAATAGTGTGAGGGTTACTTTATTTCTTTTACAAAATCGTCTTTCGTTCGTACAATACGGTTGCTATCTTACTAAAACTGGCTATGCCCTTTTCCTCATGTTTTTATGGTCCCAACCCTTATTGGGGACCTCTGGTTTATGGGGGCCTTAATGACCACTTTGGCCATCGTCACCCCTGATTATTTGGTTCCTCTTACAATAGGTATACGTGAAGTGTCGGTAGGAATAGCGTTAAAGCACAGAATAGACCTTGCAGTCGCGATTTCGTCAAGACGAAGACGAAACGTCAAATCATCCCTAAAAAATTGAATTACCGAACCGGAAGACTAAAATTTATCGATACATATCCAAGCATCCTCGAATCACAAAACCAGCGTTAACCAGACCGACAAACCAACCAGCACGAACTCCTGCTCCTGTCGTCTACTTTGCGTGCACGTCCTCTGCATCGATAACATCGCTGAACACCGGATGCCGGGGAAAACAGGGCACGGAAACCGCGCCGATTTACTTCCTACCGGCAGCACTACGTAAAACGGGGTAAACGTCGTCGACTTTTTCAGTTTTCCGCCGGCGTTAATGTACCTATTAAAATTCCACGGATCCGCGAAACTATAAGACGTTCTTGGTGAACAGAGAACCGGAAGAAGCGGAAAGACAGCGCGGCTGAGCGAGGGACGGAGGAGGAGGAGGAAGAGGAAGGGGATGAGAATGGACAAGAGGGACGGAGAATTAAAAGAGCGGCCGCGGGCTCTGTGCAAGTTGGTCGAATTATCACGGAAGGCCGAAGTTTAAATCGTCCTGGGGACACAGGGTGGCTGGCTTCTCCCCGCGGGCGATGCCCACGAACCGTCAAATTTAAATCTCGCTAAGCCCGGCCATTAGTACGAAGTGCAAACAGCAAACAGTGCATTAAACGGTGCACGCGCAGAACGGGCCGGGCCCATTCACGGGGTCCCGTGTCCTTAAACGTAAAGCCAAGTGTCTGTTCCCACGGGGATTGTCGCGAGTTGCGCTACGCTTTTATTTAGGTACTCGCCTCTCTCTCTCTCTCTCTCTTTCTCTATCTGTTTATCTATCTATCTCTCTGTGTTTCTCTATGTTTACGTGTTCTTCCACTTTACTGCGCTTCGACGCCCAACTGTCCCCCATCCCTACTCTCCCTCTTTCTCGAAATTTGTCCATGGGGGAGTCTTTGCGGAAATTTTTGTCGGTACTTCTTTTGTCTCATTGCGTAGGATCGGTGTTGTATCGGGAGGTTCGAGGTTGGTATTTGAAGCTTTGGTCAGGAAAAGTAGCAGGAAGTTGTTTTCGTTTATTTTCTTTTTGTTTTTGCTCAAAGTTTGGTTAATAGTATGGTGTTATGTTCTAACTGGCATTGTATAGGGGCAAAATCATTCGTTTGTCCAACTGACCGATGTCTGTGATGATTACGAATAATCTAGTTAAACAAATACAGTATCACGTGGTGTCAGTTTGGACTCGTCTATAGAATGTCCTTTGTTTTTTTCTCGTTCGTGTAGACCAGTCATCCGAATCGTTGTCACTGTATGACAGCGACCAGAAAGAGTTAATGCCAAAGAGTTAAAAAATACATTACCATTTCCTAATAATTATGTTGATATATCATCTCCTGATTTTAAAAAGCGTACAATTAATTTTTCCCGATTTAACATAATTATTGTAACTTAGAAACGCACAAAAATTACTATAATTTTTCTCAGAAGAAAATAGAATAGAACTAAAGGAAAGCTCGTTAAAATTTAATGTTTCGCATTTCGAAACGTACAGATCTTTAATTACAATATAATTTTATTTATAATTATATAAAAAGATACGAATCGTGGGAGTACCAACCACTTCAATTCGAAGTTTAAATTCCAATTCCATTTCAACGGAACGAAAATGGCACTCGAGGTTCCTTTGTACCTCAAGTTCGTTTGCGAGAGGTTATCGGTCGGCGATTTCCAAGCAGATGGAGAGAGGAGTGTATCGAAAGCCATTCCCTAATGCATCACGTTTTCCCTATATTCCCGTACGAGCACATGTAGAGACGCGCGTACATATTCCGGTACACTTATTCCGTTCCTTCGAAACCACTCTGGCTGGCGACACGAAAGCGGACAAAAGTTTTAAGGCACATGCCTGAACCTTCCCAAGAAACCTATACATTATAAATGTCGTACTTTCTTATCCATCCCACCGTTTCCCACCTTTCGCCAGGGGAAAAAAAATATATTCTCCGCCCTGTTCCCTTGTAGATCGACGGTTTATTTATATTTTCGCGAAACGATGTTGCAGGGGGGTCATTTTGGACAGTAGATTATTCAAAATTAGACGAAGTGTTCAACACGGTGTTTTATAAATCTACTTGGACTTTGAGAACGTGTGGTCAAATGATAAACGAGTTTAACACTAGAACTACCGGCAATTAAAGTGTACTTATTTGCATGGAAGAAATCAAATTGAAAATTACATACAAAAATACCGAACACATAGAAAACAAATCTTTATTTATACCTTCTGCAGAAAATCATAGTAAATTTTGGAAGCTTTACCACAGTGAATTTATAAGATTGCTTTAAATAATCATCAATTGGTCATTTTGACTGGTTTGGTAGTTCTAGTGTTAAATGAACAATTTGAAACTAACCCTTTGCGCTCGAGAGGTGACTGTCGGTCACCAAATGATAGCTTCGCAAATTTTCAGACTTTAGTTAGTTTGTTCGTTTGTTAGACTCAGAGGTTGAACAGTCATATATGTAAATTTTAATATGCGACTTAACTAAACAAAATAACGTTTAATATGGGAGAATCTTAGTTAATATTTCGAATTTGAACATTTTTCAAGTTAATCTCATTAGTCACCTCTCGAGTACAAAGGGTTAATAGAGAAATGATTGTACTTTGATTTTCGATCAAAATGCGAAAATATCGCTAATAAGACACCAGAATATGAATCGCGATAATAAAGAAGTGAGGAACGTCAACAAAATGAGTTACAGCAATAAAGAAGAAGAGTCTTTAGAAGAACAAATTTCTTAATTCAAGTATCTACGTTAACCACAGCTGATTGGTTGTAAAACAGTGACGATGGTTTATTTTGGTACTCTAAACACGCTTGTGGGAAAGCATACGTTACAATCACAAACACCTATCGCAAACATTGATACTAGGATCAGAGCGGTATTTTTTATGATAACGAGAATCATTTCTTTCTGTTGTGCTCTTATCCAGGCTTTCCTCTAAAAATAACTGAATATGGTGAAATATGAGGATTTGTATGAAATACTACCAGACATAAAAGGGTATTCCATCAAAAATTTCCATCTTTCAATCTCCCATAAATTACGATTAACAATTGCAAAATTATTATTAATGGACACGTTCAGAAGTATCAATTAAGGTAACTAATCTATAGGTTATCATTAATTGCAAAATTCGAGTTTGAAAATTATTAACGGACACGTTCAGAGGTATCAATTAAGGTAACTAATCTATAGGTTAACATTAATTAAAAATTCGAGCTTGAAAATTATCATCAAACGACACGTTCAGAAGTACCAATTAAGGTAAATAATTTATAACTTATTAATTAAAAATTCAAGCTTGAAAATTATTATTAATGGACACGTTCAGAAGAATCAATTAAAGTGACTAATCTATAGGCTATCATTAATTACAAAATTCGGGTTTGAAAATTATCCTCAATGGACATATTCAAAAGTACCAATTAAGGTCTATAAATAAATCTATAATTTACAATGTGTCGTTCACCCGGAAACGTAAATCTCAAAATGTATTGCCGTTCATGAAACTGTTGGCAGCTTGAAATCTTTCAAAGATACGAAAGAAGCCGCGAAACCGGGGCGCAGAGTAAATCGACGATAATATTGGCAGAAATACGCGGTGTCAAGAGACACGGGAGGGGTTTAAATTAAAAGCTCGCCACGGCGCGGTATTCCGTCGTCGGTAGCGCGGAGACAAAAGCAGCAAGAAGAAATCAATGCCGAAAGGCTAGCTAACACGCGTTCTCTTCCTCACGGACGAGCACAGCCTCCGGGACAGCACTCGAGACCTCGACCATGCGAAAACTTTGTCCAAGAATCTAATATCATCCTTGGTTCGCACACATTCTCAAAATTCCACGCTACGCTACGACACGCCTCTCGACCACTTCCTCTCCTCTACTCTTCACCGTGGATCCATGTGTGTGATCCTGGTCTTAATAATGGCCCTGGTACATCTTTGGAGTATATTATTTGGAGATTTTCTTTTCATCGTTAGGTATAGGTAAACAAAAAGCAGTTTAATTGGTGGTGATCTTTGAAGTTGTATTTTGTGATTGTTAATTTTGGTTTAGGACGAATGGCAATTTTTTGAGGGATACCTTTTGTTAATGGTAATTTTTAAAGGTTCAATAAATATTTCAATAAGTAGCTGATTTCAATTATATTGATTAGTAATAATTAGGTTTCCTGAGAATAAATTAGGCATTTGATTTGGTAGAAAGTTGAAGCAGAACATAGAGAATATTTTGCCACGATTTTATAAGTAGGGAAAATATTTCATAATATTTTCAAGCGATGCAGACAGGGTGAACGTTTTCTCTGTTCGCGTGCTAAAATAACGAATTCCTTTCGAAATCCATTGAGGCAAAATTCAGATGCATATCTGCGATGTAAATGTGTCATGGCTCGCATAAATTCCGAGGGGAAACCTTCGGAAGAATACCAATAGTTTTCTGTATGTGTATTAAACGCGGATAAAAGCAGCATTCTTGAGCATTCCTCCACGTTAAAGGTATTTCCTTATAATTTCACGAAACTTCAAATTTTCAAATCGTTCCTCAACAAATGCACAACTCAATGTTCATTTTCTAGTATTTTAAGCTTTTTAGAGGTATTTCCCGTTTGAATAATTTCGCTTAAATCGTTAATTAACCAGAATTGAAGTAACAAAAGATTCGTTTTACATTTTACACTTCCGTGATCCCACACAATCGTCAATCCACTCCCGTCACCCTCCCCGAAAGCCAAAGCGGGGCCACCCTCTCCACCCTTCCGCGTTGGCAGCCGAAAACACCTCGAACCCCTGAAAACCTGCAAACCGCCCTCGATTCAACTTACACCGGCCGCCTCATTACCGGTGACCGCGAGATCCGCCATAAATCCCTGCGTGTGCCTGAACCGTGTATCCGCAACGGAACCCACGGACAGTTCCAGCATCGATAATCACCACCACCACCACCACCGCCTCCGCCTCCGTCGCCGTCGCCACCACCTCGACGCGTGTAGCTAACGAAGGAAATGATCCGCGGCCGGGTAACACGTAGTCCCGGAATTTTCCGCGTCCGGAAGATGCTCGCGAGCGTGAACCTAGGAGAGGCGAGAGCCGGCAGAAGAGGCAGAAAGAGGGTCGGCGG
Organism: Tetrapedia diversipes; assembly: GCA_033822845.1. NCBI lineage: Eukaryota > Metazoa > Arthropoda > Insecta > Hymenoptera > Apidae > Tetrapedia > Tetrapedia diversipes. Next base: position 87,553 of record JAOPTO010000881.1, read on the forward strand.
AGGCGGAGGCGGCAGGTGATGAGGATTCGCGGAGGGACGAAGAAGGGTTAGAGGGAAAGTGGGTTGCTATCTTAGCCACCACAAAGCAGTGATAACATTTTCCCTCCCGGACAGAAGCCTAGCCACCCTTCTCGTTGCTCCCAGGTCGATATCGGGATAACGCCGCCGCCGGTTACCCCGGGCAACCGGAAAGCCACGCCCGCACCCTCAAATATGGCTGCCCATATTCGCGACTCGTGCACCTTGATGTTGCCAAAGGACGAAACGAGGGGTTTCACGGTGAGTGGCGGGGGTGCGGCCGCGGGAAGGGGGGTGGACGGGGACGGTTCGGCGAGAGGGGGAAGACGGTGGCGGAGGAGGAGGGCGGCGAGAGGTGGCGAGAGATAAAACGACCGGAGACCGACCGGAGGGGGCGGCTGGAATTATCATAATATTGGTCATTGCTTGTTCCGCTGGATGAGGCGAAGTAGCTGCGCTTCAACCGGGAATCTTTCACACGCGGGAGGACGTGTCGCGTGCAGAAAGCTCCTCTCTCGTTGAACGCACGGCGGGATGGCTTTCTCCCGTGACCGAGCTTTTTCGTTCACGGGAAAGGGGAATCTTTGATGACGACAGGCATTAGGGCTGTTTCTGTTTTTCGAGATAGAGTCTTGGGCTTTGAAGGTTTTGGGAGTTGAGGTTGAGGAAAAGTGGGAGATAGTGGGTGGTTGAATAGGTTTATTGTGGGATTTGGTTGGTTGGTGAAGACATGGTGAAGAATTTGATTTGTACATGGGGTTATTACTGAAATTTTGTATTTTGTTAATAAATGGAGTTTCATGCCGTCAAGTAAAAGTTGTTTTTCTTTTTTTTTTTAGCATGCATCGGTGGTAGATAAAATTTATTACAAATCTTATTCGAAACATACACGTTACAGCACTCAGTAATTGTATTCGAGCTTTTTTTTCGCTCGATTCGATGATTTAGTACTGTTGTCGCTGCAGCTTCAAACACAGGGATGAAATGCACCTCGTGCAATGCACGGAATGATATATGGAATGTAGAAAGGGCAGCTTTATTTTCTTTTCTTTCGCAAAATGTTGAAACCATGCGCGAAATTATTGTACATATTTATTGTCCCACGTTTATTATGATTCTTTCTCTACAGTTAATTCTCATGCAAGTATTGTTCTAATCCCTCTTCAATAAATTAAGATCCAAAATGTAATTATAGACAGCGAAAAGTGTTCAATTTATGTTCCTTTGGATAATTTGTAACCCTGTGTTTCCAACAAAACTCTCATATTAAACACGAATTCAGTGTTTCCACGACAACAATCAGTTTTAATCGCCAAAGAATTCTATCTTTCATCTTCATACACACCAATTTCATTTTCATCTTAAACAATACGCTTTCTCCAAATTACACCAAATATATTAAATTATTAAATATTACAGTTTATTGTACGTAAACAAAACAAGATTATGCACTTTTTCAGTCTAATGCAAAAGAATGTTAGAAGTCTTGAGAATAACAGAGTAGTTATTTTTTTAAACTGTTTCTCGCGCGTTGTTCGTCATTTTATTAAAACTGTGAAAGGGTTAAACATACACGAACGAGTTCATTAGTGACAGAGCCTCCCCAAGCTGAAATTCGAACGATCAGCGCGGAAAGGACGATAGGAGGGCAGGTATGAAGGTAATATCTTGTTTACCCGGTTGGATGCAGGCGTGTCTGCGCGGAGTGGAACGCGAAGGAAAGCGAAGGGAGTAGAAAATGAGTGGATTTTCATTGCAGTTTAATCCAGGCCCCGGCAGCATCCCCCCGTCACGCTATTCTAAACGACGATACTCTCGAAGGCAACTCTTGTCGCTTGGGGTGACGATATTACATTCCTCGATCGTGACGAAAACAGCCAGACCAAAGCCAGCTTTTCGAGCCTGGCGACACCCCCTACCTCACCCCCGCAGACTCCATACACGCGTTTTTAATTCCTCTCCGCTCTAACCTCTAGCCCTCATTCCACGTGATACTTTCCCTCCTTTTCCGTATTTCGATCATTTTTCACCACCACTGTTCCTTTTCTTTTCTTTTCACTTTCCCCTATTCGTTGTTTCTTTTCACGATTCAGTTAGCGATTTCTTATTTGTTTTCTTGCTTCTTGTTTCCTTCCTTTGTGTTTGAACGGATAAGTTGGAAGTGGGTTCATTTAGAATTTAGAACTATTAAACGATTGATTATTTCAGTATTGGATGATTATTATTTGCATATTTACGTTTATTAATTTTATTGGTTTTTATTAATGTTTTTTAACTTTAACCTTCAATCTTGTTTTTGCTAGCTTGCATAAAACTGTTGCCAGTAAAATAAAAGTGGATTATTTTTCGATGCAAGAATCTGAATATTTTTCTACAGAGAACGAAAAAATGTGTCAATCGTTTGAGTGTAAAATTATAGTTTACATATTTTATTTGAAAAAAGTGCAACTGCATTTCTCAAAAGTACCATTGTTCAAAGGTATGCTTGTTTGATACAGAAACATGTGCGGTGCATAATGTCATCTAATTGAATCTCATAACATTTCTGTCTATCTAAAAACCGTTCTAAAAACTCCGCCCACTATTCTGTTATCTACAATAAAGACACGCATTTGCATAGAATCCACGGTCTAATAACGATGATCGTGCTCGAGGTGAACGTGGAAGAGGAGAGAGGAACGTTCTCGCTGTATTCTTAGAAATGTCCATGGAAAAGGAGGCAGGCACACGTGAGAAGCACAAACCGGCGCCTTTTGCACGACACCGAGCTATTTCTTTCTTTTTCATCCGCCTCCACCTTCGCCACCGCGTCGAGCTTTCATTTCTCGCGATGCGACGAGAAAATTTATGGAGCTCGCCGCATGCGTCGCGTCCCCGACAATATCGTCCCTCGAATAGACAATTATTGTTGCACTATCTCTAGTTTGTTGTACATGCTGGGTAAACAGTGAACCGTGGCCGATAATGCGCCCATAAATCGTCGGGATGGTATTTCGAGTCAGGGTCGAGGTTAGAAGACGGTATGCTGCATTACATTTTGGTAAATTTCCACGAAACCAGACCTTTTGTTATTCTAATCTGTGCAATCGTTGGCTTCGCTCGACAGTTTAGTCGGTGTGTACAGTAGTAAGACCAAAAGTTTAAGACCAAAGGGTCAAAGAAAATAAATTAATTAATTAATAAGAAATAACAGTATAAATAAAATTTGTATTCTATGCTAATCGATAAATAATATTCTACCGTTGTGATAATAGAAATGAATAGATAAACAATATTTGCATACTATGAAATTGTTTTACGTTGTCCTGTTGTCTTAAACTTTTGTCCGCTACTGTAAATTAATTAATAAGAAATAACAGTATAAATAAAATATCTATTCTATGCTAATCGATAAATAATATTCTACCGTTATGGCAATAAAAATGAATAGACAAACAATATTTGCAAAACCATAAAATTATTTTTCACATTGTCCAGTCGTCTTAAGTGTTTATCCACTACTGTAACTTCCAAAAATTTTAAGTCGTAATTTTAGGCCAGTTATTTTGTACAAATCTTCAATTACAGTCTAATTTTTTTTTTAATTATATTTCGATAAATAATTCATTAATTTTCTTATGAGTAGCAGGATTATTGTTACGGATGATTTTGAATCACTAGAAGAGGTATTATAATCCTGCTTATTTAAATACTCCTAGTATGTATACACCTAGTAATCTTATGAAAAGGAACACCTCGATAAAAGTTTCCATAGAGACTATTCTGTTGGTGCAATTATTGGTGTCATTGTTAATGAAAGAATAGGTGCGAAGTTAAATCAGCACGTAGGTACACATCATTTGTAACACTATTTGAAACTATTATCATCTTTTACGTTAGAGTGGTATAATGCGGACAAGCTATGCCTTGCGAGTGATTGTTTAACGTATCTGATAATAACAGCTTATTGTCGCATTGTACAAAGTTTTTACTGTACGAAATGAGAAAATAGTTAATTGCATGACTGCAACCAGCGAACACACACGAATCATCTTAAAGATACTCGCTATCTTTTACGACACGCAAAGTTACGACACAATGCAGTGTCGTAAGTTGTAAACAAAAAAAAAAGACAAAGTTTTATCAAAAATTGATAAAAGCACGTTCCAAAAAATAATTTCTATCCCATGTCGCTCAACCTTCTTAATGCTACAGACAAAGTTGAAAAAAGCAGTGCTTAAAAACCACCTACCTAATAAACACAAAAACATAGACTTCGAAACATCTTAACCCTTTCGTCCTCCCAATATAAATATTGATCCAATAATAATCAAAGTATGCCTATCATGCTAGATTGATCATAAGTAACCCATTTTCGCACACATATAATTCTCAAATTTTGCTGGTACATATTTGTACCATTCGGGACGAAAGGGTTAAACCTACCAACAATCTCTCTCGCGACGTTGCATAATCTGAAGCTTTCAACCCTTAGCGTTCCGGGTGTTTTTTTTTCTTCATATGCAACAGTCTCTTTTTCAGACTATTCTGATTTCTTCGTAGAAAATACGTCTTTACCATCGCTCATCTTTACATTCTCAACGTAACATTCTTTCATGTCCTTAACCATAAAAATGGGACGGAAGATAACTTAATGACAAAGTATCTGGAATGTAATCGTATTAATCCTTTGCGTTCGAGAGGTGATGCTGGTCGTCTAATGATACTAACTTCAAAGATTTTCAAATGCAGAATATTTACTAGGATTCCCCTATGTTAAACGTAATTTAGTTTAGTTGAGTAATATACTATAATTGACATGTACGACTATTTAACCTCTAAGTCTGACTAATAAACAAAGTAACTAAAGTCTGAAAATTTGCGGAACTATCATTTGGTGACTAAAAGTTTCGAGTGCAAAGGGTTAAATACAGAATGTCTCCGCAACGGAGCCAGCTAGAGCGCTAAGGGTTAACATCCACTTAAACTTCCAACATTCAAAAGAAAACTGTCCGAACGACTAATTCGAGCCTCAACCTCTGACCCCTTCGCTGCCCGACAGATTCTCCGAATAAAAATAATAAACCGTGGAATAATCGCGTGTAAGTCGAGTGTCCTGTGCATCAAGCCGGTTCTCATCGTACAGCGTGCCTCGAAGTGGGAAGAAAAGGGCCCGCGGGGTGTTCATCGTTGTCACGATCGGCGGTTCCTCCGCCGTGCCCGCCAACCACCCCTTTAATCGTTCGTCAAGTGTGTGTGCATTCGGAATGTAATATATCCTGGCCGACACGCGCCGGTCACGTGCCGCCAAGTGTTTGTTTCGGTTTGCATTGTCGCCACGGGTACACGGCGCGGAGGTGTGTGCCATTGCTGTGATCCGATCCTCGGAGTGGGCCGGGCACACTGAAAGACGACGGGGTTGGAGGGGGGAGGGGGGTGAAGGAGACAGACGATGATCGGTCCCTTTCATAATTCCACGCTCGTTCGAGTAAATAACGTGCCGGCAGAGTTCGGCAATTAGGCCGATGGGAACGAGATTCGTTACACGACACGGGGCCAAACAAGCGAATCGATCCTGCGACGGGGTACCTGCTGTGACCGTTGGTCCTGGATTAGCCGCGAATCTGGAGAAATTGGGAACGTTTTTGGGATACGGAATGAGGATTGTTGAACGTGTCAGAAGTGGTCAGATTTTCTTTCTTTTTTGTTTTGTGTTTTTTAAGGAGCAAGACTGTGCGTTGGAATCATAAGGAATGAGGATTGTTGAATGTGTCAGAAGTAAGCAGACTTTTGTTCTTTTTTTTTTGAAGGAGGTTGACTGTGCGTTGGAATGATATGGAATGAGGATTGTTGAACGTGCTAGAAGTGGCCAGGTATTTAGGGTTTTTTTTGTGAAGGAGGTAGGCTGTGCGTTGGAATAATATGGAATGCGGATTGTTGAACATGTCAGACATGATCAGATTTTTATTTTTTATTTATTTATTTTTTTTTAAGGAAGTAGACTGGATTGGAATATTTATGGGGAATGATAGACATGAGACAGTCGAATGGAAAGAATTATTGCATTTCAATTGGTAATTTTTAGTAGATTAAATAAGAGGTATAGAATAATTGCGAAGTAAGTTAAGGTTGTATAGTTTAGTTAGGCTACGGAATTGTTTCGGTTGGCTTTTATCGAGGGACGAAATTGAGGAGTTCCTATGGAATTTTAAGAAGAAATTTCTTTTTAATGGAGAGTGGAAACGTTTAGGGACACTTATTAATATTTCAAATTACTTTATTCGTTTGTTAACATTCGTTCTGTTTCTTCCCAAAGTGCATGATTTTTATACCACGTTTTCTCGTCTCTTTTTCGATAGTTTGTAGTGGGAGCTGTGAGTTAAATGTCTGTCCTTTGAATCCTCTTTCTACTAGCCCGCTTCGCTGTGCTCTCGCAACTTCCACGCTCGTTCATTCTTCTTTATTACACTTGTTTACGACTTTCTCTCATTTTCCGCTCGTTTCGTTGCCTTTCCCCGTTTCACATCGCTATTCAACGACGATATCAACTGCTCTGCAACATTCCATAAATATGAAAGTGTATTTTCATTAGGCGTCTCTTGTTTCTCTCGTCGCGCATTGCTTCCTTTCTTCCTTTATTCATTATTCTCTGTAAACTTTCATTTTCAATTTATTAATTTCCTCGGATTCACACAAAATCATTGCGTTACCATAAATACTGCAGATCAATTCCTGGCCATCCGAAAATTAAATTTACTTAACGATATATTTTACAATACCACTGGCATAATTTTAGACATCCTTCTGATATTCTTGTGTAATTTTAGATATCTTCGATAACTCGCAACACGAAAGCTTGCGACGTTTCGTTGCGGCCTAACGGCGTTTCGATAAAGAAGTCGTAAAGTAAAAAGAAAATAAAGACGGATGCAATCTTTCATACTTAACGGTACTTTATTGTTGACATTATTACACGTTATTATAAATCTATCATCTTGACACGTATAATACTTACTAAATCTACAGAGACAAGTGTAACGGTAACCTATAACTAAACATACATTATGGCATCGGCATACTTATTTTTAGTAAAGGAACAAACAGACGTGTCGCTTTTTCTCCCGTCGCGATACCTTAACGCGCGACAGCTCGAGAGTCGTTTTTCACGAGATTAGTAAAATATACACCGTTCAAATAAATAATCCTCGATCGTTCTCTAAGCTGCCATTTTCTGTCTCTGCTCGTCCTCTCTCCTCTCCATCCCCCTCTCTCGTTTTTCCTTTTTACACGAAAGAAAAGAAAAACGAAACAACGCTCGCGATACGCGTATTTATACAGTAATAAGTGTTTAACTTAACGCTAAAATCCCTACGCCACTAGATCATCGATCAGCCGTGAATTTGTCCAAGTATAAAAGACTATCCAGTAAATTGTTTTGTACCCCAAACGTCGATCGTGCGGTTTAGAATCGATTTTTCTCGCGTTTCCTCGCACAGGTCGAACAAAGACCTGCGGAATCGCCTGAAATACATTTTCTTGCAATTCCGAAATACTTAACGCGTCGCCAATGAACCGATTCCGCTTAAATAGATTTTACATTGATGATACATCGTGGAAATGTTTTATAGGAAAAATTTCCAAAGTAACACGAAAATAAAATATTTTTAACTATTTTAACATTTTGTTCACTATATTATTAACCAATCGGCAAAATTTCCTCAAAAGATATGCGAAAAAAGAAAAGTACCATTAATGTTATTGTTGCTTAACACGTTGAGCCCAACGTCGATATTAATGTCCTTTCCGTTCAGTTGGCAGCGAACCTTTGTTTAGAGTGTTTCAATAAATATCATAAAAATTGCTACATTTATTTTTTAACTTTGATACTGTCGATCTCACGGACCGACGTTGTCCAAACGAAAAGTCCACTGTCGACCCCCAAGGACCGACGCCGGGCTCAACGTCAAAATCTTAGAAGTTAGGGCTAACTTCAAAAATTTTCAAATTCGAAATATTCACTAAGATTCGCCTATATGAAACGTCATTTAGTTTAGTCAAGTGATAAACTAAAATTTACATACTGACTAACAACAAAATTAACTAAAGTCTGAAAATTTACGAAACTATTATTTGGTGACCTCTCGAGCACAAAGGGTTAATGTACAAATTGCACAATGGAAAATGGCGACACGCTAAGAATTCGTTCTTCACCAATGCGAGATATATTTTTCGTCGCGCGCAAAAATTATTTTCGTCGGCAACGAAACCGCCCTTCGATGATTTTCTCGAGTTCGCTCCCTCGCTACAGTTCGATTGATGTTAACACTTCAAGGATCGCAAAGAAATTTGTATAACATACGCCTAGGACCGCACATTCTTGGGCAAACTTGTACGATCTAAAATCATCATAACTTTGTTATTTATGAAGCAGTAAATACAAAATAGCATAGTAGGATACAATGTATCAAAGTAGGTGACATTTAAAGACAGTGTGTAGAGAACACGGGTCATTTCGTGATCCATCCGTAAGACGGAACGCGAAATACGAGAAAACTCGTGAATAGATCCTTAATGTGTTAACACTATTCTTATCGACACTTCACGCATACCTATTCCTACCGCGACATTCCCAAATAAGACAGACTACAAATTTTTTTTCATCAAATAAACAATGAAAGAAGAAGCGAATATTGAAAAATGTATAATACGTATTATTTGAGAAAAAGTCTGAAGTTTAAAGGCGATACAATTATTTGAGGAAAAGTCTGAAGTTTAAAGGCGATACAATTACGTTGTATATATGGAATTCTAATTGAAATTTATTGAATTTTTAAATTTGACCGGTCGTGGTAGGAATAGTGTCGAACGACTCGTTCCTCTGCCATTGGAACGACGTTGCTTCTCGTTATCGTGACGGGCATCGTTCAACAAGTCGAAAACACACGCGCGAGCCGACTACGTAATCGGTTCTGCATAAACGTTGACGATAACGAAAACAACCGCGTGAATCCTGCTCGCCTCGCGGAGCCTTGAAGCGAGCAGCGCGCACGAACGAGCGTCTCTCGTTGCCGATCGTTCAACGTGTCACGTGCCGAGCACAGCGGGTCACACGTACCGCTTTCCATTCAACGGAGAAGAGTGCTGTTCGAAAAGTTCGTCGTTGAAAAGAAAAAGGAAGATCCGAAGAGTCTTTAGGGGAACGATACCTTTTCTTTTTGATATTTTTGAGTAGCGTTGGAGCGCACTTGAATTTTCGAGTACCTCGAGGGTCTTTGAACTGCTGTTCTTGGATTCTTTTAGATGCACCTCTGTACCGTTTGTGGACATTTATGAGTAAACGTTCGACCGGTAATCGATTCGAGAAATAGTTCAGGTTTGGTTCAGGTTAGGTCTTGGATACTTTTAGGTGCACCTCTGTACCGTTTGTGGACATTTATGAGTAAACGTTCGACCAGTACTCGATTCGAGAAATCGTCGAACGCTTTTTCAGATCAATTATTTATTGTTCGATACTATGTTTTTGAATGTTGTTTTTAACTACCATTGATCATTGTTGATTAATGCTTTTGAACACCCTCGATTATTCTCGAATATTATTTACTTTTTAGTACTTTCGAAATTTGGTTTTCGGTTCTTACAGCAGAATTTCTATTTCGCAGAATTTTTGATAATTAGAAAATTTTGAAATCAAACGTTTCCCTCCTCTGTATCGTGGGGCATGTTAATACATACTTGGTATACCAACTGAAATATTGACGAGAATACGCAAACAAGACTTCGCCAAATTGTTTCAATGCATGGTAAATGTATTTTTAATGCACAGCGAAAGACGTAAATAGAGTGCTACGTTTTCTCTCAATCAAAATTCAATTATTTTTTAATCAACCGAACCATTAAATATCTTCTCCGTTCTTCGCAACTAAAAGAACATAGATGCGACCCGATTCATCGTACAAATGCAACGCTGTTACGTTCTCGTGCAATAATTCTTATCTCGCAATTGTCATCGTACAATTCGAAGAAAATTCACTAGCGATCTGTGCATCAGTGTGTGTGTGCGGTGTATGCGTGCGCGCGTGTGTGTGTATCCGCGTAGACTAACACGCACGTACCTCGTCATGGATGCGTATCTTCGCGGGGATTAATTGTAAATTATTCCATCCTCTCTTCCCTGCGCAAGCGTGCATTTTCGCATGCTTCGAAAACGTTCGAAGTTATCGACGAGTTTCATCGATCGTCGCTTCGCATTTTCCTTTTTCATTTACGCACGATTATCGTTCATTAAAGAGACTTTCTCGTCGAACGGAAATTTTTTTAATCGACCTTCCACTTTTGTGTCTTCAGTTTCGTGCAAATAATCCGGTGGAATGAATTTTTGTTGCAACCCGAAAAAATAATTTAGAGATTCGATCGAAATTAAAGTTTCGTACACTGTTCGAACGAGAATGAAAAATTCAACTTCTGTGTTATTTGTACTACTTGTCAAACGTTAAAAAATGCGGCAAGAATGAAATTTACACTGGAAACCGACAAATTTTTAGAAAATAATCGAACGTAAGGAGTTAAGTCGTTGAATAATCGAAAACCTCATCAAATTTCATGAAAGAACTCACGGGGCGCAACCTTCTAGCGATTTTAAACAGTGCATCGTTCGACTCCAAAGTAGTCACCGTAACGAGACCGTTGCTTGATAAAACAGAGAATCAATTTGATCCGTGGCAACCTTACTCTACTTGCACAGCAAAGACGTGCAATTACGAAAGACAACAAGAACCGATAAGACGAATTTCTGCGAATCGTTACGCCCGTTGACACGTTTTCCTCTGCACACCGGCGGAATCCCGATCAAACTAACGGGAACGCGAACGTGAAACCGCGTTTTCCTATGTTTCGTATACAGCACTATGTACACTAAACGTCTACTTGACCGAAAACCCGGCCGAGCTTTACATTAAATCTGGATGAAGAGAACTGACCTCCCCTCTCTATCGCTCTCTCTGCCACCCTTTTACTCCCTCATTCTCTCTTTTCTCTTTCACTCGCTCTCTCTCTCTTTCTCTCTCTTTCTCTTTCGCGCTCGCTGGCAAACAATAGAAAGCTGAGCAAAGATTTGTTAGGGGTGTGTACGGGTTTGTGTACGTGTACGTGTATGCGTATTTACAGTGCCGATATTAATCGATCGTTTACAAACGAGCCAACGCGCGCAAGCTATTCCTCCGGCTAGAGAACGCAGAGAAAACGAAAATAACCGGGGGTACCGGGGAAATGATTAAGCTCGATTCCCGAGGAATCGATCGCACGGGGGTGTGGGGGGGATGTACAGTCGCTAAACATCGTTCGACAGAGCGAAGGGGTGCATTCTCGTACTTAAACCAACCACTACACTATTGCACTACACCTTTTTACAATTACTCGACTTATCGCCTTGTCCGCGTCCTTCGTTTCCCTTCTCCTTTTTACACGACTACGCTGCAGCCGAAACCCATCCGGCTTCCGGCGATCCGCGTCGCCTCATCTTTTTGGTACCGAGATCTTCTTCCGCGGTTCAGTCGTCCCGCCTTTCCATGCTGTCACCGATCCTCGAATACTAAACTTCAGTCGCTTCCGCTTGTCAAAACGAAGAACTGGAAGCGGAAGATTTCTTAAGGTGGCTTTGTCTAGTTTCACCTTTCCTCCAAACTCATCGTATCCCTTCGTTTACGTTCTCAAGATGGTTCACCCAATGTCTCCTGGTTCCGTCCTGAGAATCGTCGTAAATCCTGCAAATCTTCCCACGGAACCGCTTCCAGTCGGCCATGGAACCTAGTTCCGTCCGCGGAATCCACCATTAATCGTCGCGATCCCGTTGAAATCCTCCAAGATCCTCGGAATCCTCTCCTCTAGACCAGAGGCGAGAACGCCGACGCCTGACTCCTGATCTCCCTGTGCTCCGACGGGCTAAGATCCAACAGGCCCCCGCAGTTTTGATCGTTGGCCGCCTGTTTGCCGATCAGCGCGTCGATGCTGAAGTTCCTCTTCTTGTCCGTCGGCGGATGGCTGCTGGGTATCACTGTGGTCCTCGTGGGTGCTGGGTCGATCTGCCTGATCGGCGGGGCGGTGATCGGCACCGGTTTGTACAACGGCGGTGGCGGTTCCAGGAACCCGCCAAGCTTCAGGGCCTCCAAGGTCGACGGGGAGAAGTCGAGCAAGGGTAGACCAGGTGGCGGCGACAGGTACGCGGCGCTGGGATAGGTGAGAGCACCAGGGTGACCTCCACCGCCGCCGGGGCAAGGTCCTCGATCGCCGCAGATGGCGAACGTCGCCATGATCGCTCTGTCCCGGAGAACGTAGTGCGGCGGGGGCCTCTTGTACCTCTTCCTGCGACGCAGGAAGCTGCCGTTGTCGAACATGTCCTCGGCCAGCGGGTCCAGCGTCCAGTAGTTCCCTTTTCCGGGATTCCCCGGCTCGCGGGGTATCTTAATGAAGCAGTCGTTCAGGGACAGGTTGTGTCTGATGGAGTTCTGCCAGGCCGGGAACTTGTCGTGGTAGTAAGGGAACCGCGACATGATGAACTCGCAGATCCCGCTGAGGGTGAGCTTCTTTTGTGGCGACTGAAGGATCGCCATCGTGATCAGCGCTATGTACGAGTACGGGGGCTTGATCAGGGACGAGGACATCTTGTCGTTCCCGTAGGAAGACGCCTGGCCGGACGAATTGCTCTTTTGCTGGTTGCTGGCCGACATCATCGAGTAGTTCTTCTTGCTACGGCTCCCGCAACGATTCCTGGAGGACGCGGTGTTGGCCGGCACAGGGGAACTCGGGATTATCGGGCTGGACGACGATTGGGACGGCGACAGGTCGTTCTTGTCCAGACTCACCGGGTCCACGATCATGCTGCTGCTGTCGGAGTCGCGGTCGCTGTCCGCGCAGCCGTCGCACGACAGGTTCGACATCATCATCCCACGCGGTTCCATCGTGATCGCTTCTGGGCACATTTAGGCGTCGATTTCTCGGGTACTTCAATTCCTTGGGTCCTTCGTGACCCGAGGTCGTCGTTGAACGTGTTCGTCGTACCTCATGCCGATGTTCCTTGGTCTTGCTTCACCGGCTGCGATGGCGCGTTGACGCGCGCGAGGAGACGACGTACACGTGCGTTTGCTTCGTCGCTCGTGCCTTCGAGCAAATCAGACTTCCAAACGTTTATCGGTGTCCAAAGCGGTGAAGGTAAACGAATCACTGAACGATCCCGCGCGAGCGTTCCTCTTCCGACATATTTTCGCGAGGCAACTGTGACACGCGCGAGCTCCGACGAATTGCTATCTTACGCTAATAGTTTGTTTCCACAACGATAACGAGGGTTTTTTCTTCGCCCGTTCTCCGTGTCACCCACTCGCCGAGGCTGTATCTCAAGGATGTCGGCTCGCCGTGACGCACTCGACTTTATCGCCGACAGTCATCTCTCCCGCCCACAGTCTTCGGCTAACCATCGCGATCCTCTCTCATGCCCGCCTGTCTGTCACTCTTTTCGAAGTATTCGAATATCCGAACGATTCACCTTTCTCCTCCCTCACCTTTCTCCTCCTCTCGACAAAACACTACTCGCCGGGAGACCTCCTTGTCACGAGGAACAAAGTATCGCGGCGAAAGGGAACGAACTTTAAACGATATCAACGATCCTCCGTGGCATCGATCACAACTTTTGTTATCACTCTGATGTCAGCCCCGTTAAAGCCTACGGCAGTAGCGCAGCGGTTAGTCGAGGATCACGAGCGACGAGGTTAGGCGCACGAAATGCGGTCGAGGCTTATGAAGCGCGATTGCGAGTGTGCCACCGCCGTGGAGGACCCGTCTACGAGGCGAAATCGTGGGTCGAATTGATTCGAAGTGACTGCTTTGGTCCTGCATGGGCGGACCGATGGGCGGGCGTTTCAACCCCTCGCGAAGGGGCACGTAGGGGTGGCGGTGCTCGGCTACCCCTCCATCGGGCGGCGTATTCCGGCTGTGGATCCGCTCGCCGCTCCCTCCACCGTCCTCTCCTTCGCAGCGGAGAAGAGGAATCGTTGTCGTCACCGCGAACCAGGAGAAACCCCCGGAGGGGACGTCGGAGTTAGGAAAATAGCGGGATAGATAAAGGGACTTTCGAGGTGGGCCGGGTGGGGTGGTTGGTTGGGTGACCAGGGGCGAGGAGGGAGGACGGGGGAGGAGGGCGAAATTGTAACACTCCGGGGGCTGCTTTGCTTTGAGCGGCAGCACGGCAAAAGGACCAGGCGTTACGTACTAATAGAACCTGGCAGACGGGGCTCCGATATCGATACCCGGGCTTTCGAATGTTCTCGCTCACCTGCAACTTCCTCCGTGTCAGCGTTGTTGCTCTTGATGGCCACGGAGAAGGGTTACGAGCCGCGTCTCGCGAAGGGTATTTTGGATACTTCGCCGAGGTTTCAGTGGGGGTTCGAGGTGGTACTGCGGGGATGAGCTCTTGAGGATTAGATTTGGCTTTTCGTTTGGGATACTTCGAATTCTGTTCGAAACTGAGCTTTTAATCTGTCAGGTCTTCGAAACGAAGACTACCAATTTTTCAAATGTCACAATTTGTTTATCAATCGAATATTTTCTTTTTTTTTATATCTAATGCGACTTGTTTTTGGCGAGGTACAAATTACATTTTATAAACTAATATTCGAAGCTGATTTTTCCGATAAATGGAGCACAGAAATATGTCTAAATTTATCAAATCTACTTCATCTTACAGTAATTTATCCATAATACATTACGGAAACATGAAATCACAATAACCCAAAATTACCCTCTCTCGAAATTCCATGTTATCGAACAAGCAGACTTCCATCGTTAAGAACTCGCGCAAAATTGCCCGGTATCGCGGAATCTGAGAATCTCGGGAAAGGTTCGCGAAACCCAGGCGGAAAAGAAGGGGCGATCGCGAAAATCGACAGCGATCCGGCGCTCGTAAACTTCGGCTGATTTACGAGATCCTGGGAAGGTCCTTGGATTTGCAGCCTCGAAATGGAGAACGATAGGATCCCCGTAGTATCGCCAACGGAGCGAGTCGAGCTGCACGCATCACGAGTTAACTTCCCTCAGGCAGCTCAAATAGAATCTGTATTACGCCGCGGTGGTACATAGAGAGACAGAAAGAGAAAGAGAGACGGAACAGAACGCAGACGAACAGAGACGAAAATACCTATGAGATAGAGAGAGAGAGAAAGAGAAGAGAGAGAGAGAAAGAGAAGAGAGAGAGAGAAAGAGAAGAGAGAGAGAGAAAGAGAAGATGAGAGAGGGAAAGAGAAGAGAGATAGAATGATAGACGGAACACAACGAAGGTGAGAAAGAGAGGAGGAGTGGAACAGAGGGCGAACAAAAGAGAGAACGATGGATCACTGGCTGGTGGGACCAAGAGGGTCGAAAGGGGTTGAAACGGGAGGGACAGAGAGGAGAGGAGAGGAGGGCACGGTATAGACGGGGATGCGTATCTACCTGAGCGCAGTATCGGTTCACAGAGCCGAGCAGAGAGCGAATATTGTGTTTACCCATACGCACAGCTTTGCGATGCAAATAATCTGGTATTATTGCACTTACTCCGCGTACCAGCGAGGTTCTTCCGTGACTGGCACAGCCTCAACCCTTCTTTCCTTCCTTCTCCCTTGGCCGAGTATTTATTTACACGATACACGTACGTACCGTGTACGCGGATCGAAACGCATCCTGTTATTGCTGCTTTTTCCTCGAGTCGCGATTATTTACAGCCACCGTTTTTCAGCCGCCCCGATGAAGGAAGTTGAATATCGCTCGCCTATTTCCCTAGGGATTCGCTATACTTTTTATCGGAGGATGTTCCGGAGAAACTTTTTTTCCACGGCGATTCGTTTGGATAATCGTGACGATTTGAAGGTGATTTTTGAATAATGGACTCCGTTTGTAATTTGTGGGAAGATAATTGTTGGGTTTATTAAATGGTTAGCGTAAATTAATGCATTCTGTTTTCGATGATCTTTGATTACGATTTATTAATGTTACGTTATAAAATTGATCGAATCAAATTTATTCTTGTGTTGATTGTAGCAATTAATTTTCAAAGTTATTGCTGTGCACAGCTATAATGAAAATTTCAATGCACAGAGAACGAGAAGCGTGAAGTAATAAGTAGAAACGGTTCCCGCGTAGTCAGACACGTGTTAAGGCCAAAACAATCTTATCGTTACTCTAAAACATACTTTAAACGTAAATTACTTCCTCCATTGGTATTATCTGCTTTGGTATTTCAAGTATTTATTATATTTATTTCCTCATTATCAATATATACATTCAACACTTAACAAACCGAACAATTTGTCGTATTACAATTAATAAGGTATTCGTCTGTTTTACAATGAAATATCTCCCCTTGAAATTGATCGAATGCTAGATGAAACACAAATATTTCCAGAACGAATTAATTCTTTCGCCAGATTATTCAGATGAACTGTACATTTTCTCTTATCGTTACATTATAATTGATCTAGCAATGGGAAAAATGTTCTCATCAAAGTAACTTCGTAGATGTCGAAAAATGGTAACGATAATAATTGGTTCAAAGATTCTGTGTTGCCATGTAATTGAATTGCAACCGTGAAATTCACAATGCTAGGCAAGGATCGATAATTTCACAACGGTAACGTAATCTCTGTGCGTATCGCCAAACAATTTTTCTCTCGTGTTTATCGTCGGGCTCCATAGAATTCCCTCGACTGCTCGCTCGAGGAGAAAAGTATTGGAGCCACCTAAGGAAGGTCCCTCTTCTTTCCCAGCGTCGTCGCCTGCCGTGTCTTCTGCTGATTCAGCGATTACCACATTAATCTGAAGTTCCGGCTGGGTTAGGTTAGGTCGTAGGACAGAGGAACAGACGACGACGGGTATACCGAGCCATAGAAACCCCTTAGGCGTTCGCCATTCACTTCGCGACGGATTGCGGATTCCACGAGTTCCACTATTCGATTCGATTGCTTCTTATCCATGGACTCTCTCACCACACGTATTTACCTCTACTGATTTCTTCCCTCTCGATCTCCTTCCGGTAAATCTGTCGAGGGTGTCCCTTGGACTTATTGCACGCTTTGCAACCCCTCCCCCACCCCCTCTGCCCTGCTCTTTTCGCTTGCACGCCGCTTGACACGACGACGAAGAGGCGGCTGGTTAAATAATTTTTGTTGCTCTGTTTGTTCGAGTACCGAGTGAATCACGGGAAATCCTTTTTTAAGGGATGCATCTTACTTTTTGTTCTAATCTCGCGGAATTTTGCTGCGAGTATAGAGTACAGACTTTATTGACGTTACAATAACCTTAATTGTAAACGAATCGTGAATTTTATGTTGATGTAACATTTTAAGCTGCATCGAATAAAATTAAAAAAATATATATATATAATTAATGTTACTGTATATACGTAAACGTAATTAAATCACTAGATTATTGAAAGATCAATCGTATCTAAATCTTCATTAATTTTTATCAAAACACAAACATGCTTTATCTAAAAGATCAATGACAATTGCTAGTAACATCGCCAAGTTTCGAACTAATAGAAGCTACACGCATGAAACTGATCTAAACTTCTTTATACCTGAGCTAAAAGCAAAGAACCGTGTTAATCGCCAGCAAACCCCTACGAAATTCGTTAAACCGTGTATAACGTAGACGGCCGGAAGAAGCCATCAGCGTGGAAAAGCGTCTCGTGATCGATCCCGAGGAAAAGAACCGCGAGCCTAGGAGTCGAAGGAGCAGCTTGAGGCCGTCAGACTAAGAAGGGACGCGCGAGCAAACGAGCGTGGAAGGAAAGCAAAGGGAAAGGAACGGGCAAGAAGGGGGTTGGGGGTGGGACAGCGGGAGGGGGGAAACGGCGGGGCGGAGTCGGTGAAAGGAGAACGATGAAAGTGTTTATGGGCAAAAAAGGGACTGGCTGCGTTGGATGACTCGTCGACTTTCGACGTCTAAAGCCGGCAAGATTATGCCGCCATCTTGGATGTTGGTAAATATCTCGTGGCAGAAGAGGTTGTCGAGTAAGGGATCCCAGCATGGGCGGAGAAGTAAGCCGCCACTACTACCGAGAGAACACCTCTGCTGTGCCTTCGACGCTACTGTAGTTGCGCTGTAATCGCGGCACCGAAGACGAAGGAAGACGGTGCCAAGCAAGGGACTGGAAATCCTCTTTTCGAGGGAGAAACAAGGAAGAAGGGGTAGAAGTAGAGGAAGCAGAAGAAGAAGAATAAGAAGAAGAAGAAAGAAGTAGAGGTTGGGATTGGTACTGGTTTCCGTGCAAGAAGAGGAAGAAGCAAGAAAAGAATGCGATGGTGGTCTCGCTTGCTGGTAGTGGTAATCTTGGTGGTGGTGGTAGCAAAGGAGGAGTAGGAGAAGAAGCAGGGGGTGAAGAAGGTAAAGAAGTGCGAGAGGTCTTCGGCACAGAAGGCGAATATCCCCGCTACAAAGAATACTGTCGGCTTTGCACCTTTTCCAAGACACCGTTTTTCCCGCCAGTAACTCTCTGCCTTTCTTCCCCTCCCTCCCCCGTTCCCTTTTACCTCGCCGTGCTCGCCACCTCGAGAACTCCACTCCTACGAGCCTCTGATCCTCTCTCTGTTTCGCGACAAGCCTCCTTCGTTCTTTCTTCCACCCCTCCCACACACCCCCTTTTCTTCTCTTCTCAACCCCCGTTCTCGTCCCCTTTCTCTGCTTGCCGCCCCCTATGTCTTTCTGCCTGTTTCCTTCCTTCCTTCTTTCTTTCTTCCCGCGTCTTTTTACCTCCGCCGCCCCCCTCCTGTCCCTTTTTTCGCTCGCAAGGTTCTCTTGTGCACGCGGTTAAAGAGAACAGCCATTTACCTACGCGATTCAGAGACGGCAAACTGAGGCTTCCTTTCGAAGCGAAAGAACCACGGTTCCTTTCTCTTTCTTTCTCTCTCTATCTCTCTTTCTTTCTCTCTGTGCTAAGCGACCACGGTAATCCCGGAATATTTTCCGCGACACACAGACGGCACCCACCACGTGTTTCGTATACAATTTCCTTCGGACGCTCGTTAGGGGAACGTTCTACAGACCGTTTCTGGGCTAAGAGCGGAACGGCAAGCGATTTCAGTGGAGGAGCACGCCATTTAAGCGAACGTTTGATCGTGTAAACAGTCTTGGGCGAGAACAGTATGGCGGCGGTGGTGGTCGCGGCTTTGTCGGTCGGATTACGCTCTTCGTTTTTTAACACGGCTTTTTTATTTAAGCATTTATCGGCAAATTTTGAAATTTCGGTTTCAGTGTTCGGCTTTGAACTATTTTTTTTTTGTCATTCGTTTTAGGGATGATGATTTTGCAGAGTGTTAATAATAAAATAGTCGATTGGATAATCGTTTTAAACGAAAAATAATTGGAAATTTGATAATGACAATTGTGGTTCATTAATTGTTACAAATAAAACGTTTGATGAGTAGGTTTGAGGAAAGTGATGACGTATTTTTATCGTATAAAAATGTATGTCTGAGTTCTTCCATGGTAAATAAATCAATGAGGCAGGAATATTTCGCATTTAAATTGAAATACCAGAGGGTACGGTTTAAAGCTTAACTTTGAATGAAAAAGTAAATTAAATTGAAAAGAGAAGATAATGATGAAAAATAAGGAAGGGTAAACAGAAAGGGGATAATAATGTAATAATAAGGTTGAACAACAAAATGTGAATTTCAGGAAAAGCGATATAGAGATACGAAGTGATCAGAAATATACATCTCTCTGGTGCGTGCTTAAAAAGTATTAATATTATGAAACAAATGATAAATCTGCAGCAAGCTGATTAAATTTTAACCAAAATATCGTTCGAATGCAAGAATCATTATTTGATTTACTGTAAATGTGTGGCACGATTACAAAACATGCCCGAATCAGTGTACTTATAATCCACTAAAAAAAGAAGTAGAACTTTTTTTAATATTTTAATCCTATAATAATCAGGTTTATTTTTCCTTCCCAATTACTTATAAAGTCTAATTAGAAAGTCTAATTACCCAGAAATCTTATTTTTAAGCTATTACAAAATGATCGCAAGTAATTATTAATTTCAATGCTACAAAACACACGTTTTACTTAATTACGCATAAAATTTATAATCGCAATCTTAAATCAATATACTTTCCCAATTCGAGGTTCAGAAGCTTCCAGTTAACCCGGAAAAATTATTATCTCTCGTGTAATTGATTAAAAATACTTTTACCCGCCCCCTACCCTTTGTCACCTCTGCAACAAAAATGTTATTCCCTTTCGAATGCCTTCAAGATATCTGAAATTCGAAAAAAAAAATCGTCAATTGATCGAGACGCAACGCGTCACCATATTAATAACAATTTCATTTCGCGCGGGATCGAAAGCAGCTAGGGGCGCGGGGGCGAGGGTGCTCGAGTGTTCGGTCGCGAGAGTAGCGGCGGAAATTTGAAATTCAATCGGATGCAAATCCCCCGACGGGGGAAGACACTTCGGGCTAACCGTCGAACAAGATCGAGGATACGTCGCTTACCGCGCTGTAAACACTCGCCCCTTTTTATCAGGCTTATGAAATATTGATAGGCCTCCATTCGGTGTGCACGCGCGCGCGAAACGAGTCTTCGCCTCGATGACGCTAACGATGTCGCCGGCTCGAGAGTAAAAGCGACACGCCGAGCGCAGCCTCAAAACAGACCGCCATTCGCGAGCTTATAATGTTCATGAATTTAGGATCATAATGCCTAATTTGCTACTGAATTTTGTTAATTTTAACAAGATTCTATACGCTTTTGTTGTTAAACTTCATGTTTCTTCGATAGATTTGCATTATTCTGAAATTTGCAACGCTTAAGCAATAGGGATGGTAATGCCAAATTTGTGATTTTCTGCTTTTTGGAGATTTATGGAACAGAACTGGAAATTTGTGATGTTCTGTATTTCTGGAAACTTATCCTTTTGCCGAGATGTTCATGTGATATTTTTGTTTCTTCGAAGAGAATGAGACGTTACAATGAAATTGTATAATTTATATGATACAGAATGGTATTACTCAGTATTGTGCTTTTTAGAGTTTAATAAAATGATTTCAGTTTTGCAGTTTTCTAGAAGTTCTATAACGTTTAGGAGATTTTTGTATCTTTTCGAAAAGCATAATTCTTATTTCCCTTCGACGCAGAAAATCGTTTCAGTAATCGTTCGTTGTGTTCCAACCCGTCCTTTAAATTCTTTAAACATTAAACCGCACAGAGGGCACACGTTCGAATAAAGTGACATGAAACGGGTTCGCCGACATTGTTCGCGTATTCGGGATCGCAGAGGTGTGGGTAGGAAGAAAAGAGAGCGCAACGGGCCAACGATCCCAATTATAAACATTTCTCGTGGCTTTTCAGAGCTACATTCGTCGAAAGAGAGAGGGAACGTGTACAGCCGGTGCATTTCATAGTTCACGCACCCTCGGTACACTCTTCACGTTCTCCGACGTATAACCGCCTCCATATCGCCTCTTCGTCCGAAAGTACTTTTCGTTTTCAAGTGCGTCCGAGCACATGCGGGTTGATTTTCTTCTTTCTTCCCCTTTTTCTCACCCTCGCTGCCGTCACCTTCCGCGTGCTGTTCTACAGCGATTCGATCAACGACCTGCGTCTCGTCGAACAGAACGCTCGATTCCTTTGTTTTCTACATTTTTGTGTAATTTATAACGCAAGACGCGAATCGTGGCTGTTGTAGGTAGAAATGATTCGTTTGAAAGTGTTTGAAATGAGAGTTAGAATTTCTTTTAGTTGTGCATTGTTTAAGATTTTAAGTTTTTGAAAGTTATCGTTTAAGTTTTATTCATAAGATTTTGAATTTTCTTTAAGTCTATTAAGCTTTCAGGTTTAAATTTAAGTTATATGTTTTATAAATTCTTCAGCTTTACGTTTTAATTTCTTAAACTTTCTATTCTTCTGCAAGTGGATCTATCATTTTGTTACGGTTAAAAATTGAGTAAAACCACAGAAATGTTTACTATGCAAAAATGAGAAGCTATATTAAACAAAAATTTGACACCAATATTTCTCAGCATTTTTATTAAATACTGTGATAAGTTTCAATCAAATAAAATATACACTATCGAAGTTAAGAACGAAAATGCAAATGGATCTATGTTTTAGTTACACACTGTATAACAAGCGCTATCATGCCACTTGACAATTTTTCAATCGGGAAATAAGAAAGACTTATGGCACTCAGACGATTAAACCGCGGAAGAAGTTAAAGTCTAGTTTAAAACTATGCATACCTTCGGCTAAAACGAACTGGCAACCGAACTACGAGCACATCCGCTTAAAGATCCCCTAAAATCATCCCACTGTTACTTTCGGTGGTCTTTGAAAGCCTAAATCGACCGCTGCTACCTAAAGCAACCCCTGAACCGAGTCATCGTTCTCTTCGTCGTCCAAACACCTCCGAAACCTCGAATTCCAATTTTGTGTCCATCGTTTTCAAACATTCCTCCGTCTTCTCTTTGCATCCGTTCGGTTCGCTCGAGAAGCCGAACCGGAAATAGAAGGAAGCTGACTGTGCCGCCCGCAGGGGTGGCGGTCGTTAAACCTCGGCTGACACCGGCGGTCGCCGCGTGAATCGCAAGAGCGAAGGAAAGTATGTGTTTCGCGCGAAGGCGGCGGCGCGGGCGTAGAACGAGCGTGCAGAGGAAAACGAGAGGAAAGTGACAGAGGGGGTGATAATTTGTTAGCATGCGCGCACCCCAAATGCGCGAAATCCCGTCGAAGTGCGGCTCGTGCGCATTGTTTCCTTGTTTGCCAGGTGTTTCGAGTGGCCGGGCCGAGTGGGGGCCACGCCATTGTTACGAGAAGTCGTGCAACCGCTCGACAAAGCCGACGATCTAATGCTCTTTTATTGTGCATTGTGCTCGGCCAAATCAAGGAACGGGGAACACGCTAACCGAGGGATCTCCGCCCGTTTCGATGCGATAGGGGTGAGGAGGCGCCTCCGCCGCCGCCACCGTCGATCGCGACAAAGAGACCACCGAGAGAGAGAGAATGAAAGAGAGAAAAAGAGAAAAGGTGAAAGAGAGAAAAAGTGAAGGAAAGAAAGAGTGAAAGAGAGAAAAGGTGAAGGAAAGAAAGAGTGAAAGAGAGAAAAAGTAAAGGAAATAAAGAGTGAAAGAGAGAAAAAATGAAGGAAAGAAAGAGTGAAAGAGAGAAAAAGTGAGAGAAAATATGAGAGAGAGAATGAGAGAGAGTGAGGGGGAGGGAGGGAGTAGGTCTTCGCGATCTTGCACGTTTTTCCAGTGTTTACGGTGCTCCCGGTTCACTGCGATCGATGAAGTTCGCGACAGAACGTTGCTTTTTAATCAGTTTTAATTTTACTCTGCTTTCTTTTATTTTTTTAATCTTTTCTTTTTAATTGAATTCGTAGAGGGACCTTGTTCTCATATACACATAGGTACTTACTTTCTCAGCTTTGATTTTTGGTGTCTTTATTCTTTTTAGTTACCTTTCAGAACATTGTCCTTAGTGTACCTACTTATTTTTGTAGGAACGAAGTTGAACTGTTACGTTCGCTTGCTGTTAAGGCCCGAAGTGTCGCTGTGATAATGATAGAAAAAGAATCAGAGAAGGGTTTCTTCCAAAAGAAATTTATTCTGTTCCAACATTTTTAAAGTGAAAATTTATTCGAACGGTTCCGTTTTAATGTGATACTGCGGCTCATGTTCACCGGGAGGCTGACAATATTGTATAATGCACGGAATAGATCGTCAACGCGGCCCAGGTCATGGTAAAAATGACAGTTTCGCACGATTAGTTAGCGCACACATAAATCGCGAACGTATTATCGTGTTACAGCGATGCGGAGTACAGTGGTTCTAAACGTGGTCGAATTTTTCCTTCCGTTCATCTTCTCGTTTTATTATCGTTAACGTTGGCCCACGCGTTTCCTTGTCCATCCGTGTTCTTCATCATTCTGCTCGTGGACTTCCGTTTCCGCTAATCACTCACGCGACGAGACAAAAACATACTCGCGTCCATTGTTCGATCATAACTCTCAAATAATATTTCCTCTTATCGCAAAAATCAAGCGTTTGGTACATTTGTCGTGTTTCTTTTTTTTTTCTTTCTCTTGTTTACGTTGCCTTGTAATAATTGATTAATTAAGTTCATGTGAAATTACACGATTCTCGTCACGTCGGAAATCGTTCGTGCCTTTTCATCGTGTGAAAAGGTTTGTTTACTAAATCCCTGAAATTATGTTATCGGTGGTTGTAATTGCACAGGTGATACTATTATTAAACAATTTCTGTACGAGTCGTTGTTCGATGAACGTATAAATTTTTTTCGTGTTGAAAATATTGTTATTAACGAAGTTGACAGAGATCGTCGTAGCTTTTATCTGTTATCGTTTTCACCTTTTTGTTTTATGATAGTTTCATTCGTCTGTTTGCTTTTTAATTGCAGAGAAATTCGTCGAAGTAACTTTTTGTTTTTCTGAATCAAAGCAACTTGAAATGGGACATTGAAAATTATATTTTTACAGCTTACGTGTTAAACACAGTTATTGCCATCGACAGTTCTTCGTTCGTTTAATTAAGCAACCGAAGTTGCAAACATTTTACAACATAAAAGGTTTCTGGCTCGATTAATTGCGATGTGCATCGTATATTTAATTACAGACTCACAATTTGTTATTTTTCTGATAACGTTGATATCATTCGTCGTGTACGCAAACAATTCATTAGTAAATTAGGATAAATATTTTTCACCGCTCGAACATTTCGCGATGCACACAAGTGATAAAACGGAAATTCGTCGCTTCGTAGTCGACGAGTGCATTCTCGTCGAGACTATTATTGTCGATACAACTCTAATCGATTTCCACTATAAAACATACCCACGATTCTATCAATAAATTAAATAAACGATAAATATTTAGCACCTACCTATACACATAAATAATTAAAATAAATATAAAAATTCTGTTATCCGCAAATACAAAAATAAAGAATTGTAGTGTGGCATCGATACTATTCAATTATAAATAAAGTATAAATTGCAAACTATCTAAACTGACGGAGTATTTTCGTATCTTCGTCCATTCTCGTTTCCATCTTAAATTAGCAAGCATTGAATTTGCTTTGTCCTTTGCAAGGTATCGATTCAACGTATGCACAAAGATTGTTTCAGTCAAAAAACGTATAAAAGTCACATTTTGATTCCCCAACGTTCCAATTAATCTAACTATCGAATGAGATCCCCTCAGGCTTTCATAATTGAGATTAGCTGAAATGACTAGAAATTTTTCTTAGTGTGATCAGTTTTATTCTTCTAGAAAAATGATCTTGATGTTCTTATAAAAATGCTTTAAAATTATTCAACTAAATGCTCCATCTCAGTGTTATCACTCTTTAACCTTTACCCTTAGAAAAAGATTCTTAAAAATATAAATAAAGTATGAATATAAATAAAAGGCAAGTTGCTTCGCGTAGCAGGAATACTTGTTTTCTTCAAAAAGAAAGCATAAGATTTCTAATAATTTCAATTACAATAATCATCAATCACTCGGCCTGTGTTCTCTAGTACCCTAACTCCACGAACATGACTAGCATCGTGATCATGCGAAACGAACAAAGCAGAACGCAGTCGAGTCAGTTATAAAAAAGTGGAATGTTCAAAGAAGAATTAAAAAAGAAATCAGTATTGGAACAACATAAAGTTTTCCATCTATTTTAGCTCGCTTTTTCCAATTTTTTCATGAAACACATATATTAATAAAATTGGTGTAATTTAACAGAATATCCAGAAGAAAACTTTAGTATATTATACTCCAAAAGGAATAAAAGAAAATTCTTGAAACCTTGAAAATTGAATTCAATGTAAGAACATTCCACTTTCTTGTAATCGTAAATATAATTACACTCGATGGAACGATGATCAGGAATTGAAAGTTCGCGCCGGAATCACGGTAAACAATTGGCTATACAAACTGCACTCGCGTGTACAGAGGCCAATCGACGAATCAATTTCACGCTAACACCGATATAACATTATATGTACAAATTTATTAAAACAATGACTAGCAGTCGGTACGTCGCTCGTACCCCATCGATATCCCAAGACGAATTTTCTTCGTCGATAGACGCGATCGTGGCAAAGTTACGTCTCTTAAAATCGTTCCTAGTTCACGTTCCCGCCGTACAATAACGCATTCAACTAAACGACGTTTAGCCACAGTAGCAGCCATAAGTATTGGCCGTTCAAGAGCACTTTTGCGTCGGTACATCTGTTTTTTTTTCTACAGCAATATAACCTTTTGCGATAAATGTACGAAAAATTATATCGAAAACAGGAGTTCCAAATCGACTAATATTATTACAGTTGTAAAGAAGACAATTTAAAATACCCTCCTGTTGTTCCACAATGGCAATACCAAACAAATTTACCAAGCAGCAAATTAAAGTTCATGACTGAATAAACTCCCTCAACCAATACTTATCGCCTCCACCAAACTCAACCGAAGAAAACTGTGATGGTACGCGATAATCGTCCATTTCTAACTTGAGAACTACACAGAAATAGTCTCCCGGTCGATAAATGAGAGCAATCGAAGCCTGGTACGTTCATGGTCAGAAAAAGGAAACGCACCCCATCCCCCATCCCCCCACCCTCAGATCACCCCGACACCAGCGCCAGTTCCAATGATCCAAACCAAACGCGTGAAACACCCTCAGAATGTCCAGCACCATGCCCGCCAATGTCGAACGCACTGCGTACGTCGCATCAATTGAAGAAATCGTCGTCGTCGAACGGGTCGTTCTCCCTTACGAATATATTCACCGACTCGGACTTCCTGATGTACTGGTCGCTCCTCGACTTATTGTTATTGTTGTTGCTGCCCGCGGAGTACTTTCCCTGTCTCGAGTGATTCTTCAGGGGTAAAGTGGTGGCTCTATGGTCGGACACGTTGTCCTCCAGCTCGGACTTCAAAGCGAACGCGTCGTCGTCGTCGTATCTCAGGTCGCCGTTGAAAAAGGAGTCCCTGCCGTTGTCCTCGGAACCAAATCCGTCGGTCGTTTGGTGAACCACCTCCTTACCGTCGCATGGGAGTTCTTCAGGTGTCGCCTTCAGCTCGGAGGACAGCCGCTGTCGATCGGACGAGTCGCTCATCCCGCTAGCCGAGGCCATCGGGTCGTCCTCGAAGTAGCTGGACCTCTTGCTGTAAACTTCCTCTATGGGCATCACCATTCTGGGTGTTTTACTGTACCTTGGCGTGAAGGAGGGACTCTGCGGCGGTGGTTTCTGCTCGTTACCATCAGAACGGATCCGTGGCTCCGCCGTGGCTATAGACTCCACCGTCGAGGGATCCACGTGCTCCACGCTCTGGGCGAAATCGTCCTCGAACGGGCTCTGGGTCTTCGCGTGAGGCTGACGAGACTTGTGCCTGGGTATTCTCTTCCGGTGCAGGCTTTCGCTCTTGGTCTCCGGTCCTTCGGACCAGTACGGCCGTTCCACCCAGCTGTCGTACTCCTGGTCGCTGCCCCAGTAGCACTCGCGACTCCTGGACCGTTGCGACGATCGCGAGTAGGGCTCGGAGTCGTTGTCGCTGCACTCTGACCTGGAGGTGCCGAATTTGCTCCTCGATTCGGTGTAGCCCATGTCTGCGTTATGACCCTCGTTCGCGCTGTTAGGTCTCTTAGGCCAGTGTCTCTTTCTACCCGACTGGCTGTACCTCGGGGAATCGTCACCCGGCCTGTCAGAGCCGTACTCCTCGTCCCAGACGGACGGATAGTCGTGCGGTCGTTCCCTGCCCTCTCTGTAGTAATAGTAACTCTCCCTGCTAGGATAGTCGGACTCGGGAGGACCTGTCGTCCTTCTGTTCCAGTATCTGGCATCCTCTTCCCACCTTCTTCTCTCGTACTTCCTCCTCGACCACCTGTCTTCGTCCTCGTATCCCATGCTTTCTTGGCTACCAAACCTGTCCTCCTTCCACAACATCATCTTCCTCTTCCTCTCGTCGTCGTAGAAGGGCCCGTGCTCGTGTGGCCAGTTCCAGCGTTGGGGTGGTTTAGGTCTACATTTCCAGTGAGCCTCGTACTGTTCCTCCTCATCCTTGTATGGCATTTTTCGGTGAGGATATCGTTTGGTTTCTTTTTCCCATTGACTTTCGTCGTGCCAGGGAGAGGGATCGCGAGGTCTGTGGCCTGAATTCTTCATCCACGCAGCGTCGCGAGATTTCTCCATCATCCTGTCCCGGAAGCCCCTCTCTCGTTTGCTCCCTGGGGCGCCACCCGCCTCCTCGTAGAAGCCTCTGTCCCCGAAGGGAACATCGAACCGAGGATGACGACTGCACCAGAATCTGCCGTCCCGTATTCTCCCATTGCTCTCCTCGCTTTCCTCTTCGTCTTTCCATTCGTTGTCACTGTCGCCCGACTGCCGATACCCGCTCCCCTTGAAGGAAGCCTCTTTGTGGAACTCTTTGCCATCGGGAGACCACGGCGAGATGCCACTGATCGAATGGGAGCCCTCGCAAGACGGCTTGTCCGAGACAAACAGACCGGTATCGAACTTGGCCCAATTACCGTCGTCTTTGTTGTCCTCCCTTTCCGGTTTTAACTCTGTAAACGGACAGAAGATGTCCTCGGGAATTAGGGATTTCGTCTTCTTCGTGGAATGCCCGCCGCTGCTCAACATCTCGATCTCCTCGAAAATGTCCAGTCCCATTGTTTTCGTTTCCTCCTTTTTCTTGGCTTGTTTCTTGGGACTGGAAGAAGGAGGCGTGTCGGAGAACAGATTTAGCAGCTCCACTTCGGCTAAAGTTTTCGACTGACTCGGTGGCTGGATCACGGGTGACATCCTGGTGAAACTGGAAGTTTCCTCTTCGTTTTGTTTTACCGGTAGCTCTGGTTCGCCTATAATTTCTCGTAGAGCGGCATACCTGTCACTAGACGTCGACGTAGAGGACTTCACTTCGACTTTCTCCACAACCAAAGTGCCGTTCGTCTCTTCCGACGTGGTTTCCTGGGCCGGTCTATCGGAATCCTCGTTGGAATCACTTCGTTTATCGACAAATTCGTTTTCTTCTATCCTATCCTCGGTTTCTTCCACGGATTTCACTCTGTCGGAGTCCTCTTCAGTTTCTACCGTAGCTTGCTTCGTTAAAGAATCTATCGTTACTTCAGACTCCGTCGCTGGTTCCGCTTTGCTTTCTGGCTCGCTCGATTCAGCCTTCTCGAACGCCAAATTTAATGAAGCTTCGGTCATTTCTTCCGATTTCGCGTCAATCGATTCCTCTTTGGTCAGATCCTCGTTGCTAGGCGGAAGTTTCACCGTTAAGTTCACCAGAGCTGTCAAGATTTCCGATTTGCTATCTTCGCCGGCCTCTTGCTGCTGGCCGACCATCTCGAACTCGTCCTTCATAACCGCGGATATCTCCTCCTCGATCGAATCTTTCATCGTGCTTTCGTCGCTCTTCTCCATCTGCTCCAGCTCCAACAGTTCTCTGAAAACAGCATACTTGTCGTACGCGACGTCCTGCCTGGCCTCTTGGCTAATGTTCATTTTAGCGAAAGGCTGAGAATCGTTGAACAGACTCGATTGAGCCGCATGGGACGCCGCAGATCGCGATTGCACAACGTTAACCTGTTCCTGACTAGTAGAAATCGATTCATCGGTGTCGCTAGCAGCTGCCGTTTCTTTAGCCGATAAAGTGGCCAAACACTCCGTCAACTGTTGAAGAGTTAGACTGGTCAGTTCCTGAACGGTCATCCCTAAGCTACCAGCAAGTTCGTTCAAATTAGCGGAAGTTAATTGACTCAACGTGATATCCAACGAGGGTTTGGTCTTCTTGGGCCCGATAGACGTGTTGGTGGAGGTAAAAAACGTGGATAGATTCGTGGTGGGCACCATAGAGCTGAACGAGTCCTCGAACGCTGACGTGGTTATGGCGCTTATCAGATCCGACTTACTGGACAATTGAATAGGTGGACTGAAATTGTCGTCGAACTGACTTTTCACCTCCTTCGACGGGCTCTTGCTCCTTTCTTTGGTCGTCACGG
This sequence comes from Tetrapedia diversipes, assembly GCA_033822845.1. NCBI lineage: Eukaryota > Metazoa > Arthropoda > Insecta > Hymenoptera > Apidae > Tetrapedia > Tetrapedia diversipes. Next base: position 117,587 of record JAOPTO010000881.1, read on the forward strand.
GCTCCCTCTCTGGGAAGTCGTAGTGGAAATAGGTGTCGGTGTGCGGTGGCCTCGGTGGAGGTTTCACGGCACCCCTGACTCCTTGCTTCTTCGGGGGCAGAGGTGGGGGATTGATCAGAATGCTGGCGGCTCCGCGCGGAGGCGGTTCAGGTACGAGTTCCAGCTCCGCGGACGAGCTGGATAACCGGGAGTTGGCGTCGGAGGAGCAGGACTTCAACGGGGACGCAGGTGAATCGTTTGCTGTCGAGAAATCGACGGGAAACGGTTTGTCCATGGATTGCGCTCTGCTGTTCGGTAGATCGATGTCGAACTCCCTTTTGCGCGAGGATTTGATGGGACTGGGCAGCTTAGCTATGCCGTGCACGGACTCCGTAGAATCCTTCTCCATCCTGCTGAGCAGGGGAACACCTCCTGATGTGGGAACGGTTGAAACGGCTGGAGATTTCGAGGTGGCAGAGTCTTCTGGGGGCAGAGACACGGCGAGAGGTTGACGATGAGACGCGTCCGTTCGTTTGGACGAATCGGAATGCGCGAAAACCACCTGAACCGCCTCGTTCTCCTCGAATCGATCGAACTTCGCGAAATTACTGTCGTCGAACTGCTGATTCTCCTTGGGCACTAGATCGTTTCGAGGTTTCACGGATTCCAGGGGTTCCGAAAGAACACTGGACTTAGTCAAGAACGAATCCGCAGAACTGGTAGTCACCAAATCTTTCAACACCTTCTTAGGGGGATTCTTCAGATGCTGGAAGAAGTCCTTTTTGTCCACGTATGGCTTTATTAAGCCTGTTCCCAGCGGATCCAGCTCCGTGAAGACGTCTATCTGTGGACTCTTGGCTTGCGTCTGCAACAGTTGTAAGATAATACGTAGCCTGAAAGCATACGTCGAATCGTAATTGGAAGAATTATAGTCGAGCTCGTTCGTGTTAATCTTTTCTTTCGAATAGTGTCACGTGTATACTAGTCTTACTGTATACTGGGCTTTCTCTCTCTCTCTCTCTTTCTCTCGTGGGACTAACTTGTTACGTATTCGTGTGCGATAGGTGATTTGCGTTTAATTCAACATTGTATCGCTAGCCAGAATCACCAGTGAAGTGGAGAAAAGGGATTCAATTTATAGCAATTTACATCAAGTAATGCAAAAATAACTGTTTACCTCGTCCGTTTCCTTTTTAACCGGCGTGTTCTTGGCCGAGCCTGAAAGCTCGCTGTCGCTGAACAAGTTTTCGGTTTCCTCGTCGAACCACTGAATTGTACTTTGAAGTGGCGGGGTTTTGCTGGTTAAAGTGGTCGCAGGACTCGACGTGATCGACGACTGGGGTCCCGCCACCGTTTGCTGTCGCTCTAGGTGGCCTCTTTTCGACGATGACGGTGGTGGTGGCAGAATTGGCCGCACAGTGTCCTCCAACTGTGATCATTTTTTGATTGAAACAAATTACGCTACGCGATTTGCAAAAAATCGAAAACATGTTAATTACCTTCATGTTTGCGAACGAATCACCAAACGGATCGGTTTCGAAGGGGTCGTCAGCGGAGGAAGGTGGATTTTCAGGGGTAATTTTGTCCATATGGTGAATTCCTTGCTGTAGAGAGTTCAATTCGAATTGTAAATCTAATAAGTCCGCTATTACGCCACTTTGGGAGTCGTTTCGTTTGTCAGCTGGCTTGTCTACCTCCGAATTAGTATTTCTTACCCGATGTAGAGAAGATTCTGATCCTGCTGCACCCTGTTGCAAGAAAAAAAGTTTAACGATTTCCATTGTACCAATAGTCGAGTAAAAATTAGGGGTGTTGACAAAAATTGTCCTTACTTTAGTATCAGGGGTAGGTTCGACGAAGATGCCGCTGGTATGATATTTAATAACGTTTATGGCATTCTGCTCCAAGTGTTGCTTCGTTAACTCGATCTCCTTCTTTTTTAATTCCAACACCACTTGAAACAGGTCTCGTATCGCGATTACCACCTGCAAAATGGTTGTAACACGAAAATGCTTTCAAAGTGTATACATGTCAAATGTTTCGCTCGTAATAAGGTATACGACAAATTTAAAGCTAAGCAAACGATTCATCTCAAATTATTAGCTACCAAAAAGATTATCGTCGGATGTAACACTTGGATTGCATTGAAATATTCTTTACTTGAAGCAAGTTTCATGATAACGTACGCGTGTGTCGTGCCCTGCTATACCGAACACGTCCGACTATACACTGTCTATAGTCACTTATGCTTTACTCCACTCGATTATGCTTCCCTCTCCCTACCACAGTTCGGTCACATGGTCAGCCGCGTCCTCACAGCGTGTACACATCTTTCCGTAAATTCTAATACAGTTTCTCATTCGCCGTTTCGAAGATCAGTTCAAGGGAAACTTACCCAGTTCGTTAGAATGCAAAAATTAAATACCAACAAAGTTGAAGTAACATAAGTGATCTCCGGTGACGATAACATCGAGAGCTGGGAGCTAGGAAAAGGAAATCAAAAATAAAACAGATACAAGGCAGGAAAATTAACCCTTTCGCTTCGAGCGCCGCATATATGCGGCATCCAAATGTATTTGAATAATTTTGTAAGTTTTAAAAATGTAAATATACTTGTTACATTAGAGCAATGATTGTTTTATTCGGCACAATTGTTATTTAAGACATAGAAAAACGTATACACAGCAACCACTCGCACTGTGCATATTTCTGACGCGAGTTTCCGTTCGATAATGGTACTTTGGTGGGCTTAACTGCCGTAGCGAAAGGGTTAAAAGTCGAGCAATCTTGTTGAAAAAATAATTCGGCAATTTTTAAAAATTGTAAAATATTTTTATCCTTCGACAAGCCTTGAATGATGCTCTGTCGTTAATAAATTCAGTCTAATTGAATCTGTGACACGAATCTTTCGTTAATTTATCTTCTATTAATTAAAAAAAAAAAAATGGAAACGAAAGGGAATCGCGGTTCCAAAGAAATCGCGATCCCTTTGAACGAGCACGAAGGGAACCGCGTGTAATCGAACAACAATCTCCTGCAGCGTATCGCTGGGGCGGTAGGCCGAATCGTGTAATGCAATTATTTACATACCCCTCCGGAATTACCGAAGCTACCCGAGGTCGATATTGCTTCTCCGGATTGGACAAATATCATTTTAGACTCCCTTGCCTCTGCAAAGCGAATCGTTCGCGATAAACGGACACACGGTTCGGCCGCGTTTAAGGATCGTGCTCGCGCACGAACGGCTCTCCTATCGAATCAACAAGCGCAGGCTTGTCCTTTTGTTGTTTCTCAAAGGCAATATCCGAGCCGGCGAGGACATAATACCGCCCGGCCTGTTCTTGCGTTTACCGCCTCCACCCTCCCGCCTTTTATCGATCCAAGAGCAAACAACTTCTTCGTGGCCGACGCGCGGATCGGTAATTATCGACCATTTTTTTAGGCAATCTCTTGTTTATCGAGAACGAGGGTGAAGCATCCGAAATCAGCGAATTTTTTGAACGGGATAAAAAATTATGGTTCACTTTGATTGTGATCGCGAAATTAATGATTTTTAGCGAAACAGAACTGTTAAAATGGTGGATATTAATAGTTAGTTACCTGTTGAAGAAGACGAGTAAAATGAGATTGGGATTTTAATCGAAGGAAAACATTTAATTAGTAAACAGCATAGATATATCAAATCAAATTTCTCGAAGTAAATTAATTGTTTCGTAATTTTAAACGGAAAAGAAAATTGCGAAGTTTTTGTAGTTTTCTAGTCTTTCTGTTGCAGAAAAATGTATGCTATTCGTTTTCTACTTTGCCATCGAATTGTTAACGTTAGCACTTGATAATAATTATTAAGAATGCACAATACTGTGCAAGTCTTACTTGGCTCGCTGCCTTATCCGTCTTGATGCCAAAGAAACGATGGCCAGTGTCTGGCGACCCAAAAATATATCCGAAAGCTCTCGAATCGCTCATGTCCTGTGCGAGATACGAGATTTTATGTACAGGATGGTGGTACAGGCAATCCTGGAACCAAACGAAAATATATCTGAATCGTGAACGATTCTTCGGCCAACAATTGTAATGGAATGAAATTCTTTCGCCAAATATGATTGTATATAGAAAAAGGTATTCAAGACAGGTTCTGAGTGGACAGAATAGCTTTTCCAAAATTTAATGCTCGTGAATAATGGTACTTATTTATTTATTTATTAATAAATAGGTATAACCCATTAGTATACCAAGGAGAATAAAATAACGATGAAAAAATATAAACATATGAACTATAATATAACACATAGAACATATAAACAAGGAAATATAATAGATAATAATAATACAATAATATAATAGATAATAATAATAAATTAAAAAATATATATATAAAATACAGTTAAAAACAGAGAAAAATAAATATGAATAAATAAATATAAGTTAAAGTAATAAATGAACTCAAAGTAATAAATGAACTTAAAGTAATTAATGATATCGTAGATTGGTTGTTGAAAATTTGTTAGAATTACCCCAGACTTTTCGTCCCGCAAGCGTAATCCATCGATGCTGACCTGGACGACGATTCGTTGTTTGTGTTCACCGGCAGCACGAATCGCCATCTTCAGATCCGCCAAAGCTGCTTGGCACATCCGGTCCCCGCGTGCTTCCGACACTTCCAATATGCCAATCAGCTTCGCCTTGAACGATACACCCTCGCCAAGGAATCGGGTTGGTTCGTACTTGACTGTGAATATTAACGATCGAAGTATCGTTTTAAAGAATGCGTTTAACAAACTCGTTGTGAGAAAGATCAAAACCATCGATTAAAAATACTGAAGTGTTCAATTGAGGTAAAAAAACAACAATATTTTTATCATTCATAAACAGCAATATTCGTGGCATACAGTAACGGACAAAATTGTAAGACCAAAGAGTCAAACAAATTAAACGAACTAATTTATAAGAAATAGCATGATAAACAAAATTTGCATTCTGTGCTAATTGATAAATAGTGTTCCATCATAATAACAATAAAAATTAATGTACAAACAATATTTGCAGACCATAAAACGATGTTCTACATTGTCTTCTTATCTTACATTTTTCTCCACTACTGTATTTCTTAAGCTGTTTACAAAATTGAAAGTACTCTCCTTTCGCTATAAGTGGTAATAGTCAATAATTCTGATAATACAGAAGATAACAACTTAAAAATGGAATGGTGTATTAAAAGAAAACAAGATTGATTAAACGTGCAATTTCGATCGGATAAAAACAGATTTAATTTCTAATAATTACTTTCAATTAGTTTTCAAAAAAAAAATACGTCCCTATTATAAACGCGCAAGCACCGCAACGCTTGGCAATCTCTAAGACAAAATCGCCGATACCATCGTCTAAAACGAGAGGAGAAAAGCGAGAATTGAATTGTTGCTCGCGGGAAGAGGGGGGGGGGATGCCGGCAACGGGAAAGAGAAAATAAATTGCTTATTCGGAGAACACTCGAAAGAATTCTCGTTTTACGCTTTCGCCGGGCGAATCGATCGCGTGGCCGATCGATATTAAGTTCAAGAGGTTCGAAACCATCGTCAGCGGATCGTTCCGAGCCCCTGCTGCGTCGAATTCGATAATTTAATAGGATCGCGTCGAACGGGACTCGACGCGGCCCCCAGGCTTGAACGAGGCCACATGCGGGGACATTAAAACGAGCTCTCGCCGCGACAGATTTCGCGTTACTTTGTTAGCCGCCACGTGATCCGTTGTCTATCTTCCGGAAAATTGATCCTATACAACGTATAACACGGTTGCTTACGAGTTTAAGGATGAATCGTCGGTCGCTAATTGGAAGTTGAACGAACGAATTCAATGCGATTGTCGTAGTTAATTAAAAATCTTTTTTTTTGTATCCTCAATTTCGTCACAGCGAATGGGTACTCGTGACGAATCTTAACTTGTTTACTGCGTACAACAGCGAATTGCAGTTTTAATTTGTGGAACGAAATATTATATTTTTATGCGTTGCATTAACACTTAACCAACCGAAAGGGGAGATCTATTTTTTCCTCGACAAAGTGCTGCCATTGATTCTATTTACTTTTGTTATTAATTGGTCTTGAGATAGTGTTGAATTTATTAAAAATTGTACTTTGGAAAAGCAGAAAATGCATTTGATGAACTATGAACAATACTAGTTCAAGATTAACTAATAACAAAAGCAAATAGAATTAATGGCAGCACTTTATTGAGGAAGAAATGGGGGATCTCCCCATTCAGTCAGCTAAACGTCAAGAATCAAATAGAGATACATGCTCTATTGTTGGAAACAAAAATTACCAATTTTTTAGCTCGTTTAACTTTAAATTCTGTTCAAGCAAATCTGTACAGATAATTGTTGTTTCACCGTGAATTTTGCCCCACAATTTTTTACCGCATTCCAAATTTGATCAACCGCTAAACAACTGTAACAACTTTCAACCACTAATTACACTTCCTGATCATCGTCGTCCACGTTGCCTCTCCGACATCGTACCCAAAATTCTCTCTCCTAGTCGTTAACCAGCTCCTCGTGCACGCACACACACACACACGGTTACCTCCCCTCGCGAGTCTTAATCTCTGGTACTCGTAACTCCTCGATTTGCCTTTCTACAGACAATTTATCGTAATCCCCTCCCCCTCCGCCCCCTACATGAACGCGCAGAGCTTCTTTAACGCACGCTTCCGACGACCCCTCGCGACTTTAATGGCCACGAGCACACCGGCCCATTTGTTTGAACGTACTCGTGCCGGGCTCGAGTGGAGAACGCCAACTGTCGATACTCGAGACTTTATCCGGATAACCAATTCATGCCCTTTTCCCTCACCCCCCTCGTGGTCACCTTTGTACGGCTCTCTTTCCCTCGCCCTGTCCTCCTCCGCCTCCTCATCCTCCTCAGCCGATGCCAGCCGGTGCACGCGTTAGCCTAACGCTGTCACAACTGTACGTACAGCACGTAAGAGGATCGGTCGATGGAACAATGGGTCGATAAGATATGGCAGAAGCAGCATCGAGAGCCGAAATGTTGTTAGAGTGGTTCGTTTTGTGGGCGGGCAGAGGGATCGGAAATGGAGAACCCCGTGCGCGCACAGGAAGCCTTGTTTTGGCGTACGAGGGATGAATAAAGAATGACGGAAAACACGGTTCTGTCCGATAAACAGAAACACGTTTTTGTCTTTGGCGAGAGAATTCAATATTAGAAGTGTCGACGGTGATTTGCAGCGAAGGAATCAAACTGAGAATGACGTGGAAACATATGTACCTGATACAAGGGAAACGTATCTTCCGTTGTAGCTGTTAGAAAAAGTTATGGTAAATTTTTGATACTGTGACACGATAACTTTGCAAAACTGCGATGGGAAATTACGAATTGGTCATTTTTACTATTTTGGTAGTCTAGTGTTAAAAATGCATCACTTTTTATGTTAAATTGTAATTGTGAAACACCCTGTAGACGTTCGAAAGATCTTCGGTGTAGAGAGTCGCAGTCGGAAAAGATTTTGAGATATATCACTAGGAAAGAAAGAGGTGTTTAATTAGAGAAATAAATTGGAAATGCGACATAATATTCTTCTCTTTGGAGTTTTAAATTTGAAATGTTATTGCTGAATTAATGCTGAAAATTATCAAAATTATCAGTTCTTTACATAAATTGTTATTGTGCTTACAAATTTCTAGTATGTTTACAAAAATCATTTACTTAACGTAAATGTTTATTACATCTGTGTATTATGTTTAAAAATGTAAAATTTTCTCGTGAACAATTTAATATTATCGTAACGTATCTACAATAGCTTCGATGATCTAGAGAATCTTATAAATTACAAAAAACGGATATTTAAAAAAGAAATGTACTGCACACGTTACTAGGCTTGAAAATTAAGTAGTATAATTTTAAATACGAAACTACGAAGTAACTCGTAGTGTCATCTACCGGTAGTTTCATGTATGAGCAAGTGCATCGGCAAACTGCATTATCGCAGTCGATAAATTGAAACTGTAACGAAAGCTCGCGCGAAAATCATAAAAACGATACAGCCGTTTTCAACGAAAACCCTGAGTCTCTGTTCCTTTCGAACCATATGCCTCACATATTCGTCTAACGCATTATACATTATCCATGCGTCAAATTAATGAACGCAACTCGAATCGAACGACCGTTGTCTTTCTCCCTCTTAAAGAAGGGAAGCCATATTCTAAAGCTCCCTTTGACCGATCTACAGGGTGATATCACAACGTAATTATTACGAGAACGTCAAAGATATCACGAAACATGTTGAAACTCTCGCTCGAAGCCACATACCCGTCGATTCGTGTCACAACGTATACACCAACCAGATACACAATGTCGATATCAATACAACACAATTTTAATGATATCCACGAGAAATTGTGCAATTTGTTAGGGGGTGACTTTTGATTCCTCTTTTGTTTTTTTACTCACACTTGCACGGACTGTTTTTCTTCCGTAAGGTCTGCATCGATAGTCCCGTGTCGGCGATAAGAGAGTATCGGATATAAGAGAGGAGAATGTTACCGATCTTCTCTCTCGGCGCACCCTCGACCGCCGCACTATCGTGGATAGAATTCTCAACACAGACACATGTCGCTTGCACGTCCCTTACTCTACCGCTTGCTTGCTCTTTCCCTTTCGTTCTTCTTCTCTCTCTCTTTCTCTTACTCCCACTCTTGTTCCCTTTTTCCCCCGCGGTCTATCTCGTGCCTGTTTCGCTATCCTGGCTGGCCGTTACTCTTCCGTTACTCCCTCTGTCTCCCTCGATTCGTGTATTTCCACGGAAGTATGAGGCTGGCGCGTTTCACGTACGGTCGGTACTTCTTGTCCCGCAACACGCTCGCACTTTGTCGTAGGCAGCCAAAGGAACGCCAAGATCGCGTGGACACTGTTCGGGGATCGGTTTCTCGTGATACACGCACGTCGCGTAAAAATACGGAGGAAGTAACAGCTGCCTCTGCCGGCACGGGTCACCCATGTTAGCCTCTCTTATTGATCAATAATATACCATCTAGTACGTGGCGTCGTCGCTTCGGGGCCACAGAGAACATTTCCCGGTTCGCGCGCGCTTTTCCGCCGGCTCTAGATTTTCCTGTTCCTACCCCAACGATATCACCCCCCTAGAAATAAGGCTAACTTCCAGACGGATCTCATTCATACCAAGTTAGAGCCAATTACGTGTTCAACCAATTCTTTTCCGTCTGATTCGATATCGACCGAGGCGATATATCGATGGACATGTTATTTTTATTTTTCGTCGCCAGCCTTCTATGGGGTATCGTAATTATAAACAACTTCGTGGTGTGTTAGTGTTGCCTCGACGTTTATGGTCTCTTCCCGACCCTTGTGCAAAAAGCTGATGGAATTGAAAACTGAAATAACATCGCGTAACAATGTGTAATATCCCCTTAGTATAGTTTGATAAGTATTAACGATAGTTTGTTGCTCTGTTTTATAAACATTACATTCTTGTAGACAGTTTTATTGACAGTTTTTCGATCACTGGGGTGATTGTACGAAAGCAATAAGAAATAATAATGCTAAACAAAATCAGAATGTCTAATAATCAAAATACAACCCATGTACAAACATTAAAAGCAACTATATTTTGTCATACAGTCACCAAAATTGCTTCGCGATTATTTATTTTATTTTATATTTTTTCATTTTAAAACACAGGTAAAAACAAATGTCCCCGCAAAGTTAGTAGTGGTTCATAAACGAAAAGCGGATTAGATAGGAAGCCTGAATTACGTACAAATTTAGTTATACCTTGGTGTTGGTAGATGGCGCTGTAAATTTGCCCATGCAAAATATCTTTCAAAACCATTTTCGTTCTTTTGTAATCACTTTCTACATAATTATAAAATATAAAAAATGAAATATACACTAGAATTTTATTTAAATATTTTAAGAAGTTTGTTAAATTGATTTATAATTATTGCACGAAATTGGTTTCTTTTATCCTCACGTATACGATTACGTATCAATTTAATTGTTAAAAATTATCAAATTTTATGTTATTTAATAACATAACTCTGCTTGGTACACAATTTATTTTACTTTTAAAGTAGAGAGGAATACAAATAATAAAGAATCATAAATTTTTTAAGAATTAAAAATTCTGTTAATTATTTATAACTCGATGACTAGTCATAGTAGTCAAAAGTTTCCCGACGTAACGTTTTGTACACTCAATAATCTTAATAGTACTCAAAGTTTGTTATTATGATTTATCTCCCCTATGTTGAAGGTTAAATGTATTTAAATGCAGTATTTTATAGAATGCGATAAATGTGATATACACGTCTGACTTTACAATTGAACAACCTGTTGGTTGCACGAAAGGAAACTATTCCTAAACGAACTTGTGATATAAGTAATATTTTTAAATGTGTAATATAATGAATTATATTACGTATATCAAACCAAATAAATACTAGAAAAAATTAATCTAAAATATTTTTAGTATTTAAAAATCATGTGTTCACAAATTTTAATATATTATAATTTATAAATAATTATAAGATAAAAAGACTGTTTAACACGCTTGGTATTAAAGTCTGCAAAATCATTTTCCCTAACTTTGCTTAATTATTCTAAACGCGGAAACATACTTTACGACAGTATGAGCTTACTCGAACGAGGAGTAAAAGCGAGTGCTACGCCATTGGTCTCCTCGTTTTTACCTTCACATAGAAGTCACGAGTTCTTAGTTTGCGCAGAGCCGCCGTGGGGTAAGGATATGCTGTGTCGTTTGTTGCTCGCATTAGTGAAAGAAGACATAGAGAAATTAGGTCTGCAGTGTATCTCTACGTCATTTACAGCTGTTATCCGTGCCTTAAAGATATTTCCAAGCCAAATCTGCGGCTGACAAATGAACGCACACCATGACATCGTGTAAAAACTTAACCGTTATATTAACGATAGTACTTGGAATTTTCACGATTAACACGCACGCCAGATCTTGGGGTAAGTAGAGTGATCATCCTACGAACTGTTTTATGTGACAAAAAATCATAGTAACAATCTAATAGTTTACACGAGGGTATAAATACTACCGCGTTGCGGGTCACGCGAGCGCTCGTCTCCATTCACGCGGTCTCCGTGGTCACGTACGCCACTTCTTACAGACTGTTTTACCATACAGAAAGTCGAAACATAGTGTAAAGGTGAATGAAACTGAACTTTTATTTGCTTCGAGATGCTTCACAGGACTCTTACAGTTTATATCGATATGAATCCGCGGTGAAACGATACTTGGCCTTATATCTGTTTACGTAATGAATGTCAAGCCGTGCTCTCTGCGTTCATGTATATACGGGCACGCACACGAGGATCGATGTGTAGCAAGCGAACAGCAGGTTTTATCGAAAGCCTAACTAATTCGTGAGAGGTCTATACGTTATTACCATAGCTGGATAACGCAACTGAAAAATACGTCCTATCGGTAAAGGTTTTAAATTACGCGTATGCATGTACGTTCGTAAAGTAGGTGCATAAAGTAAATAGGAACGCGGAATCATTTCACAAATTGCCTCTTGTCATGACCTATGTAAGTTCGGCCTACTGTATTCGCTTCGACGAGCGTCGGAAGAAATCCGCGCGGTATGGTTGTGTAAAAATAACTGATGGTCTTGTGAATTATGTCACACGAATTTTTCGAATTGCAAACAATCGTAGAATTCTCGTTTTATCGTTTTTGCACATGTTTTTACGAGTATGTTTAGAAAAAAAAGTGGTTCCGCCGTACGCTTTTACTACTGAACTCAATACTATAACCAATTACACACACTGTGAACGTTTAATTACGTGTATACGCGGTGAAGTGTGTGAACATAGATTACGTAACTGATAAGATTGATAACTCCTCGTTTGATTTTATAATCCTATGGCATATTTAATAATTATAATAGTACAATTTACACAAGTAAGATTATCTTTATCGATAAATCGATGAATACGGTTACGTCAAATACGTAACAATATGTAGCGTAATAGGTTAATTCAATAAAAGATACGTCAATTAATATTCAATAGTTCGTTGGAAAAATTAACTTCGATGAGTTGCAGAAATGACAGGTTTCACAGGATTTTTTATACTAAACTCGTTTATGCCAATAATAAAGCCTCCCGCGCATTAACGTGATTATTACAAGTGTGACAAACGTGTTTATAATACGACGAAAATGTGAGTAGGTGTATCTTTATACAACGATCGTAAGGTAGGAAATACAAAACGACGAATTATACGAGGCAACGAAATGTAATATTCGCCGCCAGAAAAATTCAAAGCATAGAATAATGAAAAGGAAGATGATTCAGCTTTGCATATCATTTTTCGCTTTCTTCATTAATTTTCGCAATTCTATCGCGTAACTGTTCTAACTCGCTATTTTCATATACATACTTCATATAAGGCGATAACATGTAATCCAATAAAAAGATTGTAATAATTATTACAAACACTGTGAGAACGATAAAGATGAACTACTGTCAGCTCGTATGAATGGTAGAAATTTTTTATAACCTCACAAGTGAATAACGGTTACCCTACTTTTGAATTATGTAAACGACAATAGAATATGTTGACTATATTATCGCGGCAAATTATCATTTTTCTTACTGTGATCATTTACATTTTACAAATACAATGAATTACTTCTGATTCGTCTTTATTTGAAAAATTCGAAAATTGTTACTGTTCCATTTTTATTTTACCATTAAAATGTACAATGAAATCGTTTAGAAAGAATCTGTTTGGATAGTAAACAAAATCCAACGTAACCGTTATAATTTTCTGTGCACGTGTTTGGCATTGCAATCCACGTAATGACGTAAAAAAAAAAAAAAAAAAAAAAAAAAAAAAGAAATTGAACGTTTGCTAGAAATTGTATTGTTTTTTCTGCGTATTGACGATTCATCCATAAACATTGTCGCCGTTCACGCGTACACGATTCCGTCAAAGAATCTATGATTTCAATGAGCGCATAAAAGTTATTCAACATATAAATGCGCTCGCGTACATTGCGAAAACATCAACAATTTATTCAGTGACTCGAAATCATCGCATATTTCCATTTCCTCCTGGCCACGACGGAAACGAAAAAAAACACGAAAAGAAAATAATAACTCATTGATCTTCGACTTTCGATCCGATTTATCGACAGCTAGACTACTAGATAAACTTTTAATCTTTCACCATGTACTTCCCGGACAGTTTGTCACATTATTTTCTTGTTTATGATTGACAACGCGATGCATTAATACGCTTTGCATAATGCGACGTCGTTTTTATTTATTAACAACTCGAACGAATTATTGCATAAACAGAAAAGAAAAGTTATAAAACAGGAAGTAGATGTCGATCTTACCCAAGATGGTTTATTTTTGATAAAACGCGTTTAACGAGGGTTTTTTCGTGAATTTTGCGGGAGTTTGGTCAGTCGGTAAAATCGCAATAAATCGAAAATTACCTCATTTTTCTCAACGAAACTTTCTTTATTTTACACTTAAATATAAAAAACAATATTTTTTTGAATAGTATTTTTTACATCGTATTTATATACCTGCTCTCCACTTCAAGTCTACTAAATATGTGCTTTTACGTTTCCTGCATGCAATGTGTTAATACGAATTTAATTTTTGTAAATTATCCACATTTTTATACAGGGTGAATTTTACGACTTGATCGTCTGAACAAATAGCGTGGTTTATTAAAATTATAGTTCGAAATATTTTTTTTATACACCGAGGGATTATTGCTCATACGAAATGAATTATATCATAATACATGTATTTTTTATCATAAAATAAATCAGAGGTTTCTTCGCAGTTTTGTGCTCTGAAGCGTCGCCACGGAGATACAAGTGGTCAAAGTTTCTATATCGAACTTTCGGCGCGCACTTTTCAAATATCATAATAGCTGCGCGCGCAGTGTGCCATGCATGCGCACAAAAAGCGCGTACGTATGTATAAATACAATTCGCGTGTACTTGATAGAAAAACTATAAAATTGTCATAAATTTGGCATACTTGTCAATGTAAATACGTGTGTTTTGATCGTTGTGAAACATGTGCGGATATCTAAAAAGATAAGTACATATTGCAAACTTCATTAACTCTAATTTTCATCGTTCTTATTGCAATATATATATTTTTCAAATCATTCCTGATGTACAATTTGAACGGGTGATTCTAAAAATGCGTAGTTCGTTAGATTAATTTTATTATCAAAATTTTTGACCATTATAAAACCACGTGGTATAATAAAAAGAAAGGAACAGTACGAAATAATATTCACAGTGATTGCATATACATAAAGGGTGACCGATATATAAATTTTCCTACCGCTTTTCATAAGATGAATAATTAAACACAATTTCTTGTCTTACAATTTTTCTTCTTCTTCTTATTATTATTTATTTTTCTTTTTTTATCTTCTTCTTTCTACCCTTGAATGGTTAAATATATTTTCAAATAGAGAGGCACGATATCTAAACGAAGTCAACAAACTTAAGATAATGTAGGCTCCAGATCGTCTTTACGACGCAGTTGCGTAGAACCTAAATCCCACATATTATATTCTGACGATTTTTTTTAAATTTTAATTTCACTACATACTTGGGGAATCGATTTCCAAGTTCCTGGATCCTATTTTTTCCCCTCATTTTTCAACGTTCCTCGAGTTCGCCGTACTTTCGGTTTCCAATAATGTTCACAATAATTACAATATTGTACGTTGTATTGAGCACGATCGAAAAAATCCGAGTTAAACAGCCTTAATTAAACGGTATCTTACAGCAAACTGCGTGAAGAATAAGAGTGCGATGCACGGACGCTATCTCCGGCTCGCGAAGTCGAGATGATTAGATACCGCTGAAGTTGCACTTGGAATTAATGAACTTAATTATGCGAATCAATGTTAAGTCTCTTCGAGCCAGTTCAATAAAATCGAACGCTCCATGCTTAGTTCGAAAGGAATCGTTTGATCGAAGAACGATAACTATTTTCTCTTCTGTATCAACCGTCTGAAGCGCAGGATCTCAGATAACAAATAGGAATTTCGTTGCGTTTTAAATGAAATAAACCTGTACTAACCTATATTGACATGTTGCAACTTGCCTTACTTTTTTTTATACTATTACCAACTACTTTACGTAAGCACGACTAAATGTAAACCTACGCGTATGCAGCTATTGCAATATTTAGAGGTGGGTCTGAAAATTACTTGCATTAAAATGTGGGACATTTTTAATTCCTCAGTGCCTCAAAGAGTTAACACTAGATTGCCGGATGTTGGGTATATACCTATTTTGCCTGAAACGAGTCAGTTTGACTCAAACATGAAAATCAAAGTCTTTAAAAATAAATAAAACTTTATTTTAAAGAAAGTTTATTCAAAGGAATTTTTATATGTATATTCTGTTTTTAAGATACATTTGTCCGCAGATTTTTTTATTACATTAAACACAAACTTAGACTTACTTCTATTCATTCACATGATACTTAAGACTGACAAAATTATAAGTGAGTCAAATTGACTCACTCTAACAATCAGGTGTTAAAAAAGTTTATTCAAAGGAATTTTTACATGTGTATTCTCTTTTTAAAATACATTTGTCCGCAGATTTTTTTATTACATTGAACACAAACTTAGACTTACTTCTATTCATTCACATGATACTTAAGACTGACAAAATTATAAGTGAGTCAAATTGACTCACTCTAACAATCAGGTGTTAAAAAAGTTTATTCAAAGGAATTTTTACATGTGTATTCTCTTTTTAAAATACATTTGTCCGCAGATTTTTTTATTACATTGAACACAAACTTAGACTTACTTCTATTCATTCACATGATATTTAAGATTGACAAAATCATAAGTGAGTCAATTTGACTCACTCTAACAATCAGGTGTTAAAAAAGTTTATTTAAAGGAATTTTTACATGTGTATTCTGTTTTTAAAATACATTTGTCCGCAGATTTTTTTATTAGGTTAAGCAAAAACTTAGACTTACTTCTATTCCTTTCACATGATACTTAAGATTGACAAAATCATAAGTGAGTCAAATTGCCTCACTCAGGCAATCGAGTGTTAAAGAACACTAATTCTTTGATGCCGCTTCGTTCGATGTCAAACGACATTTAGCATTTTTCAAGGATGACGCAATTAAAAACGGCTGAAACTTGAGGCAAAGTTCATCGCGTAATGCAGACTCGTAGTGTAAACGGTTGGACGAATTTTTCTTCTGTTTTCTAACAATTTTCCTCTTCGACGCTAAATGACGTATTACAAATTATTAATACACGCGTAATTGCACGCTTCGCAAACATTCGAAAGATAATGATAAAGTGGTATCGTAGATGTCACAGTATCGAACGAAAACACAAAAATCTCTGGTATGAAAACAAGCTAATGAGTTCAGCAGTCGAAATGATTTTGCTGATCCGATCTTGTTTTTCTCTTTCTTTATAAATTCTAAAATCTCTTCATTTTATTGTATTTTTTTTTATTACGTTGTACTTGTCATTAGAAATAGATGACCCGCGTTTCGTCCATGGATCTGCTAAACTGACTTTTCGGTAAAGCGATTTAACACGTTCGTCGCTATGTCACCCAAATATTTTTCTTAAAGTTAAACAGGATTTTAAATTGGAATTTTAAAAGGAATTCAATGGAATAAGTATTGAAGTATAAAATATATAAATATAAAATACATAAAATAAAAATAAAAAGTTAACCCTTTGCACTCGCCGTCATCTCAGGCGTATTGAATGGACGTATTCTCGGTTCCTCAAAATCGCTATTTTTTTTATATATATCTTGAAAACTGTACCATATTTTGATTTGATATCTTGTGCCATTTTAGCAGAAAACTTCACAGAAACGTGCATTTCTGAAAAGGTTGCGCTGGAATAAGTTGATTCCCCGGAATCACTAATAAATTCTAATGTCCCCTGAGAGGGGACAACGGAGTGCAAAGGGTGAAAACTTTTGCTGTTTTTATATTTTTTTTACCCTAATTTTCTATGCAATCGAATTTAAGCCCAGCGAGAAACTCAGCCGAATCACGCTGGGCGACGAACGTGTTAACAGGTCCGTAAATTAAACGTTGTCATCTAACTCTGTTTTATTGCCAATGAATATTTGCATTAGTAGTACTTAACTCCTAATTGTTATTACAGTGAATTATCACTACAGCGAAAAATTATTACGAGTAATTATTGTTTACAGAGAAATTTTTTAATTCTCTTTTTTCACATCTCTTATTCTTTTTATATTTTTGATTGTGTTGTACTTGTCATCAACAATAAAATCTTAACGAGCTTCATAAATTCTACTTTTCAACGTTCTGTTTTCTTTTTGTGTGTTTTACAGATTTAGCCGTAATGATTGGGCGCGAAGTTGAATTTTTCGCGCGGAATAAAACGTTAACAGGACACGCGAGGCTGGCGGAAGCTGTGTCCTTGTCGGGGGTGGCTTATGACGATATTACCCGGACCATGTATTTCAGTGATTTGAGCAATCAAAATATGTCTATATTTAGCAACGATCTAACGGATAAGAATTTCACGTTGAAGCCGCTACTTAAGAGTAAGTACTTTAACATACAAGTGATTTCAATGATTTCGAACGATTTTATCTTTCATTCGTTTGTAAATGTTATATAATTAATTGTTCTATGGATATATTTGTTTATTTCAATAATTTATGGATAAAACTCATTAATGTACACGTGTAGAGTGTATTAGTTCAAAACATGTATGTTTGAAATATCGTTTTAATTGTGAAACAATATTAAAATTATCTATGAAAATCGCTTGATGAAAATCAATTGATTTATAGTCTTAAATTGCGATCATATCATTGAGATATTTATTTATTAGAATTATATTAATATTATGTATAAATCAGTATAACATCTTCTTAATTTGAAAATAAAAAATTCTGGCATGATAGGATTGTTGGTAACAGAAAGAAGAATTTGATTGTTATTTAAAACGTAATCTATGTTCTCTCGTGAAACAGAAAACGATGGATCGAATACATTTTTAAAGATGCTGAAATTATCAGAGTTGTAATTACGAGAAAGAACCACAACGGGCTGCTTATCTCGTAAATGAGTGGTGCAATTTAATCTGAATAAGAATTTCAGCGACAAGCGTGAAAAGTTCATTGTTGTACTTGATATCAACGAAACAGATTCAAGCTAATCGAGTGCCAGTCCTTGTTTAATCCAATTATTTTTCGTGAAATAGTTTAAGAAAGAACCGTGACCCGATAAGATGTGCATATCAAGAACTGATTTCTTCGATAACTAGTAATCCTATTAATTCTCTTATCGGTTTTGTCAAACTTGTTTTTGAATAATATCGAATTCTGTAGGAGATTGCCTTCGAAACGGGTCTGTATTATTAGAAGTTTATTTTAAACGTTCCTCGTTCTTTTCTGCATTCTTTATAATCGCTGTTATCTCTGCGATTATGTTTATCGTTACTTTTTCGAATGTTTTGGATCGTTTACCCGCTAAATTTATATAGTAAACGCTAAATAAATAAAGTATATGAGTAACGTAAAGAGTTGATTTTTGGAATTTGAAATTCTAAAATAAAAAAAAAAAATTAATGCTTTAAAATCAAAGTAAACATTTTTTTTTAACGAATAACAATTTTTCCATAAAAGCACGAATCTATGAAATATACGAGCAGAACGGTAGTGCTGTTTGAGTTTTTGCTCTTGAATTTGTTACAGCATTTACAGAAACACATCCGAACGTAAAAATTTATCATTTTCTTGAAAGAATGAAGGGAGACGCCCTATCTGTTCGACCCATCGGTGATGTGTCCACGTTTGTCACGAAAAAAAATGTTCCACGGCTGCTAAAACACCGAAAGAAAATCTAGTAGATAAAGCGATAACGAATTGTTCGACTGATTTTAAATTTAAATTAAATGTTACGCAAAAGAAAGTGAACGCGTAGAATTTCAATGAAACAGCTTGTATAGAAGCATCGCACGTTCGTTAAACGAAAATTGCCAGTTCACCAATACTGTAATTTCAAAGTAATTAAAAAAATTACATAATTATATCCCATACAAATATATATATATAAGCTAAAGATGTTATTGTAAAATAAAAAAAAAGTCGTTAGGTCGTATACGTAGGTCAAGATAATCCATATTTTTTCGTTACTCTCCTCCACCATTAATTGAAGACAAACTTATAACAAAACAGCTGTACTCATATTTTCGTTCCAAAGAAAGTAATCTCGCCAATTATTTGGTTCAGCTTCCTGCGTTCCATGATTCTTTAACCCTTTGCGGTCCGCGCCGCATTCGCAATTTCGTTTCAGCAGGTCCTATGTCGATGATGTGTCTAGACACGTTGGGCATAGGACTGCAAAGGGTTAACTTTATAATCGTCTTTGTTTTATCCAATTTGAATGAATTTCAGCGAACTTATGTCAGTTTAAAGATTGATTGAATGTGGAAAGAGTTTTGTCCAATTTTTCGGGACAAATAACCCCTCTGTGCGCTGTGTCGAGTGACGCTCGACATAGGACCGCAAAGGGTTAACACTATTCCTACCACGACCGGTCAAATGACCGTTTTTAAAATTTCGATTAGAATTTCACATATACAACGTAATCAAACCGTCTTTAAATTTTAGACTTCTCCTGAAATAAACCTATAATACATTTTTCAATATTCACTTCTTTTTTCATTGTTTAGTTTCTGAGAAAAATTTGTAGCCTGTCTTACGTGGGAATGTCACGGTAGGAATAGGTATACGTGAAGTGTCGGTAGGAATAGTGGGAAGAATAAAGGGAAAGAAATGATTTCAACGTTCAAGTTTTAGTTTCATTTATTGACAGGAAATGACACGTATCGAGCGAACAATGTTTTATCGTTTCCAGCACAAGAGAACAGTTACATCGTAGGACTTGCGTTCGATCTGAAAACGCGCAGCCTGTTTTGGAGCGACGCACGCCAAGGAGTTATCATGAAAATGCACGTGCCGCTCGAGGATCCGCCGGAAGAGCCGACGATCCTCCACAATTTGACGGACCGTAGCCCGCGCGGCATCGCTCTGGACGCATGTAACAGGTGTGCCATTTATATGTCCTACGTAGAACGTTGTGTCGTGGCCATTCACTTACGAGGCAGTCATCCGGCCGGTTTAGTTTCAGTTAGAGCTATTCGGGTCAGAGTAAGGGAAACAAAAGTAAAATGTATCTTCTTGAAACCGTGTCGAATTAACCCTTTGATTACGCCAGACTTTGAGACGCACCGGTTGTATACAGGGTGTTCGGCCAGCCCTGGCCTTAAATTGAAAGAGTAACTCCCTGAGACATTTTAAGACGAAAATCAAGAGTAACGATTTTGCGTTTGAGGCTTTGTTTACGAGTTATAACTAGTTCAAGATATCGTTTAATCCGGACCGTTCGACGCTTGAGCATCACTGTGAACTCAGCGACGTTACCGACCGAGTTGCCTCGGTTACCCGCTTTCAAGAGTAGAACGGTCCGGATTAAACGATATCTTTAACTAGTTATAACTCGTAAACAAAGCCTCAAACGCAAAATCGTTACTCTTGATTTTCGTCTTAGAATGTCTCAGGGAGTTACTCTTTCAATTTAAGCCCAGGGCTGTCCGAACACCCTGTATACGGTAGGAATTCGGTTAGGACGTACGCCGGGAACTTTGGGTGAAATTTTGGGTAGGGGTGCATTTTTGTGAAAACATATTTCAGTAACCGAAAGAACTGAATTTCGCTACTTTAAAACAATATTATTTAATTCTTTGTATTCTGAACCGAATTGCTACTGTAAATATCAGGACGCCTATAGGAGCCTTCCGTGTCGGAAAGCCAAACTGAGTCGAGTGCCTTTAGGCGCCTTCAGTCTTAGGCGACTACAATGGGATAAACGGTTATAGGCGCTCTCAGTGTCACAAACGCAAAATTTATAAACATCTATAAGTATTCTTAGTATTACAAATGGAAAATTTATGTGCGTTTATAGGCACTCTTAATGTCACAAACGTAAAATTTATAAGCACCTATAGGCGCTCTTAGTATCACAAACACAAAATTTATAAGCCCCTATAGGCACTCTCAGTGTCACAAACGCAAAATTTATAAGCGTCTATAGGCGCCCTTAGTATCACACGCGCAAAATTTATAAGCGTCTATAGGCGCTCTTAATGTTACAAACACAAAATTTATATGCGTCATTAGGCGCTCTTAGTGTCACAAACAGAAAATTTATAAGCGCCTATAGACTCTCTTAGTGTCACAAAAGCAAAATTTATAAGTGCCCACGATAGCCTAGGGGTTAAGCTGTCGAAGTAAGAAAAGATGCGCGATGCGAGAGGAGAGCGCAAATGTCTGATAATCGTACGTTATTTCCAGTCACATATACTGGGTAAATAGTAAAAATCCAAGTATCGAGCGGTCGAATCTAGACGGAAGCGATCGGATAACCGTAATCAATGAGACTTTGTACAAACCGACTGCCGTCGCTGTAGATCACATCGAGGAGAAACTGTACTGGATCGACGATGTCGAAGGCTTGAGGATCAAGATCGAGCGCAGCAATCTCGACGGTACCGGGCGCGAACTATTGGTCCACCCGAAACGCCACGTGCCGGTTTATCTGGCGGTGGACCAGAACTCGATATATTGGTCCGATATGGTGCACAGAGCCGTGTGGACGATGCCGAAGACCGCCACGGCCGACGACGCGCCGACTGTGTTTAAGTCGTACGACATGTCGGATCAGGACGCCGATCCGGCCGGGATCGTTGCGCGTGATAACATCGGCAAGGTGGATTGCGCGGCGTTTGCGAAAATAAGGCAAAAGACCAGCCTGAAGAACTTAACGTTCGCTCAGGTGATCGAGTCGTACAGTAATCTGACGACCAGCACGGAATTGATCACCGATGCGTCCATGCATTGCCTGAACGATGGCTACGCGAACGATGAGAATGGTACTTGCCAGTGTAGACTTGGGTGAGCGTTTTTGATCATTTATGATTGTTTATTTATTTATTTATTTAATTTTGCGAGATTAACCCGTTAGAGAATTACAAGGAAATTATTACAGTGAGGTATGAAAATATAATAAATGGTAACAGAGAAAGTAAAAATGTAGAAATGGTAAAAAATAAAAGAATGGTGTAAAGATAAGAAGATTTTACAGAGAAGAGCGGTGTAGTAAGCGTTTTATAGAGTGAAGAGATTGATCTAGGGTGGGATAGGTGTTGTTAACATTAATTATCATTCTATTGATAAATGAATGGTATGCAAAAGCGATTTTAGGTGACCGGGAGTATTAAGCACTCAAAGTGTTAATAATATTTGGGATAAAAATAACTTGTTCTTTGTTTCGTTTCTGTTTTGTCAATTTTTATTTTTAATAATTTAATATTAATAATTGATATTTAATAAATATAAATTTAATAATTTTGATAATTTAACTTTTTGTTACGTTCACTTTCTGTTCTTCTCTACACTTTTTTTGCGACTGCAACTCACTGTAACGTTGCAATTTTAGTTTGTGTAAAAGTAGTCTTAGTTTGTCCATTTATTGACTAAATTAATTACGGTGCTTGTATTCCTCTAGGAACACATTTTTGCAAAATGCAACTGTAGGATAAATAAGAATTTCACTGTTTCAGGTTCACCGGCATGTATTGTGAAACAAATCTTTGTCACAATTATTGTTTCCGAGGTAGCTGCAGTATAAACAGTGAAGGATTACCCGTATGTAAGTGCAATGATGCGTTTGCTGGAACAAGATGTGAAATAGACTTGTGTAAAGACTACTGCTTGCACGACGGTCAATGCTCCGTCCAAAATAAAAGACCAGTCTGTAAATGTAAATATTTCGAGGGTTCTCGTTGCGAGCTTTTAAACAATACTACTGAACTTTGTGACAAATTTTGTGCAAACACAGAGTCAGTCCCTACGAGCATCGCTACCGTTAACTGCAGGTATGTCATTTTGAACAAACTCTACTTTTTCGACTAAACTCGATCTTACACTCATTTTGTAACCAAACGAATGAATGTAAAATTTTTAATCGCGAGAAATTGATATAACGATACAATTATCACTTGGCCAACCGAATGGAGAGATCTCCCATTTTTTACATAACAAGAACGATGCCATTGATTTTATTTACTTTTGTTACTAGTTAGTCTTGAACTAGTGTTGTTCACAGTTCGTCAAATGCATTTTCTGCTTTTCCAAAGTACAATTTTTAATGAACTCTTAATATGCAATGGACAGTATTTGGTTAATCACCATGTAATTAGCTAAATGTTAATAAGCTCCCGGTTGGTGAAGTGTTAAAATGTACGTTTGTATCTGCGATCGAAGTTCAAGGAAGATAATTAAAAATCTCTGTTGTACACTGTTGATAGGTGCATGGAAGGAAATGAAAGGAGTGCACAGATAGTGACGCTTGAGAAGAATGCCGAGTACAGAACATTGCTACCGATACTTGGTGCGTTCGTTGCCTTACTTGTTCTCGTAATAGTTGTACTTAGTTACTATGTGAATAAATTCCGAAGACGACCACGAATTAAAAAGCGTTTCGTCGTCAGCAAAGGCGGTGTGACGCCACTCACATCACGGCCACAGTTGCCGGACAGTCAGTGTGAAATAACCATAGAGAATTGCTGCAACATGAATATCTGTGAAACTGTGAGTGATCCACCAGCTAAGATATAAAAATCATTCGCGTGCATGCTTAAATATGAACACATGTTATGTGCAATGTTATGAGTTCCAAGATGTAAGATATATACTGCAGTCATATAAATATCGAGGGGGAAAGAATCGTTTGAAGATTTGACAAAAGTATACTAACATAAATTTCAATTAAGCAAATTGTTTTTCTTTTCCCCTATGCAAACTAGGTAAAATGGAAAATAAGAACAAACAAGATAGTAACGTTGCTGCTGTTCATTTTTTCTCTTAAATTAACAATGCTTGTTATTTAATTTTAATTGAGGGTGATTTGTTCTCTTTGGGATACTTAATATTTAATTATTTTACTAACTTTGACACTGTTATAATAAATACGTGATTGTGATTTCTGTTACTTATATCCTAGTTAATATGCAACTGTGCTTAAATGAAACTACATTCTTGTTTTTTATTGTATTATTTTATTAATTTTTAGAATAACGAAGAGAAATTCTTTTAAAAGCTCATAATCGTCGTTCGATAATCGATTGTACACAAATGCTGCAGTATACCGATAAGACTAACAATAATTTAATGACTATGAGTTTAAAAAAAAAACTTGTATTTCCAAAACTTTAAACTTCGAGCGAATAAAAAATTTTTAAAAAGAAATTATTCAGAATTAATAGTAATAACCTTTCCGTAGAATAGTGCTGCGAAAAAAAAAAAGTTATAAAAATTTTAGCATAAAGGAAATATGCTTCATTTCTTGTAGATTGTTCATCAAAGTTCATTATTTTCATCATGCTTTTGTCATCAGATTGCCGTGATGAATTCAACCGGGCCTTTATTATTTAAATTTTTATCTTTTACAGCCCTGTTTCGAACCAAAATTACGTACCGCGGCACCGGGAACAAACGGTACTAAGAAAGAAGAGAAGAATTCTTTGCTTGATAATATGGAGGAGAATTCGTGGTAGCATAGACTAATATCTCGACGTGTCAATTGGCGAAGATTTTGTAAACTTGACGGGAACTCCGTAGAAAGTTTTGCTTCGCGGAACTGCACGTTTGTACATACCGCAGAATGCTGTAGTATTATTGTTATGTTTAATAACGATACTTACCAAACGTACGGGAACACCGTGACGATGATACAGTCAAGAAAACGAAAGCCAAAGGTCTTTTCGAGGACTCTTAATTTTTATTATATCATATGTGTAGGGCTGTGTTCATATAAAGATTATTTCATCTAGCTATTAAAAAGTTATTAATCTGTTTTAAATATACACAATTCTCTATTTTTCGTATGAGAACAGGAAGTCTTAAGTTCCATGGCATTTTTGTAATGTCTTGGTATATGAATAACAAATACGTGCGCGCGCGCGCACACACACACACCTTAAAACTTACAGAAATTTTGATACATCTAACACTTTATTCTATACTTCCTAATTCTCTGATTTATTCCTTGTTCATTTCTATCCAGTTTTTGTAACTATTTCAATATCAGTGGAATATATTTTTAAGCAGATTGCACCATATATTAATTCTGAGTGCAACCAAAAAATACATACATGAAACATGCCTTAATTGCTAGACTTAATGATTGCTCAACGTACCATTGAGAGTACACTCTTAAGAAAATTTTAGACAAGATCATCATAATGTATTATGTTTACGAAAAAAGATAAATGTTTTTAATTATGATTGTCATCGAGCTTAACAACTCATATGTAAAAATTTCTAAACACTAAATTATTAAATCGATCATTTATTTTAGTTTTCTTGTGTATGTTTTCGCATGCCTTCGTGTATCAAAAAATTTTCGTATTTACATATTGTTTTCCAAAAAACAATGAAAAATCTTATTGTTCACCGAAAACAATATTAAACACCATATAACTTTATAAACTGCTCTGTACATAAAAATGTGATTCGGGCAGTCTTAAGTAATTAATCTTGACTACAAAATTAACGTGATTTTGTTTCTTAAGAGATGACAGTTGTTTACATAAATATTATATAGCACCATTTTAAACAACTGTACAAATATGATTTTGTATCAAGAAGAAAATTATTTCGAATAATAATGAAATAGTTAAGATAATTTATGGACGTCTTACGCTCATAGAAAGTACAACCGACTCGAAAATCATTTGTAAACTGGAAGATTCTTCGTAATTTTTTGGTTTTCAAAATAGAGTACAAATGGTTATAAATTTAAGTAAATGTAACGTATACAAAACACAATGAAACGATAGAATAATTGTCAAGTTTTCCGTTTTATTGCTTCCAATAACTACATATTAAATTGTACTTTCTATATCTTTCTTTATACTTAAACTATAACAATTGTTCACGGCAAACGGTAGCTAATTTTTACAATATATAACTATTTAGAACATATACTTAAATTATACCAAAGTTATGTGTAAAGTTGTCAACATTAAGTATAATAATATAGTTTCTAAAAATTATTATTTCAATATAACATTAATGATTAAGTTTGTAGAATTTCATATGTATGATAATACCAGTAAGGATAATACGCCTTTATTGCACCAAATAAGCTAACGTTATATAAGTAGATAAACAGTAAAATAGTTGTGGCACGATAATATAGTTATTATGCTGCAACGGCATGGGGCAAACCATGCGCTCCTCTAAACAATTATGGGACATACGGTACCATTTATTAGAATGGTACAAACAATACATTATTTCACAAAAAACAAGCTGATGCTACATACAATATATGTTAATATTTGTTTTCATTTAGTACTTCTATTTTTTACGCTGCGGAGTAATGTTCCTGTTGTCGTAAAGACAAATTAAAAACATGACGATTTATTTTGTTCCTCAACACAATGCGAATATAATCTAAAAGCTGCCAACCATTGTGGTGTCGCAATCATTTTTCGAAGAATTTAGTAGGCAATTTTATATAAAATATTCGTATCATTTGTTGAATACCAAAATATGTTCAAATGGAATGATACACGTGATATGTACATTAAATATATTTGGAATGTAGTCCTCTCTCGAACACTCATCCCCAGAGAAGGGATAGTGAATTTATAGTGAAAGGCTTATATTCCCTCAAAAAGCTGTTTATAAATAATTTCTAAATAACCAAATTGTAATCTTTATTTTTTGTTATTTCCGTAATTGTACTTAATGTAATTAATATTGATAACTTGTAATAAAAGTATTTTGTTGTTTCAACAAAAAATGTATTTCAATGATACACCGATAAACCTGTATTGTAACTATACATTACTTAAATTATTTTATTGTTTTAATATTGGAATAAACTTTATGGATATGTATCGAAATATTTTGTATCATTCTATTCTTATTAACATGTTGATAGCTATTATATACAAATAAAAAGGTAATAAAAATAATTAAGCAAGAACATTGTTGTATGAATTTATTTCATAATTTTAAGGTACATTCCTCAAATTCCTTTACAGACATGTACATATATGGTGGACATATATCTAATTCTAAAATAATCAATCCATATTAAATAAAGCAAATTTGGTAAATAAAAATGTATTAATTATTACAAAATTATCATTGAAATAATTACAATTTAAATAAACAAAAATAAAATACATTTATAATTCACAAATAATTAGTCGACTTTTAATTGACTTTCAGGTAGAACTACTTTTTCTCCAGGCTTAAAAGCAGGCATACCAAGATATGGACAACTAGCGCAACGGAATGCATCACCCAGATAACACTATGAAATATATTTAATTTCCTGTTATTTCTCATCAAAATAAAATTTTATTATAAATGAAAAAGGTATGCATATTACTTACATTTCCACAAGAGGATTTTACAATTTCTTGTGGTATGGTTTCCCCGCTTAATTCCTCAGCTAAGCCACAAGTACAATCTTTGCATGCTTTTCGTTTACCAGTAGTACTACAAACTAAAATGAAATAATAGATAACAGCAATACAAAATTTGAGATTGTTATTTATTAAAAATAAGAAAATTTTTAAGTAACTAATTACCATTAAAATCATAACTCAAAGAAGTTTTTTTCAGTAGTCATAATTTTGGTATAAATTAAATTGCTTAACATACCCTTTAAACTAGATGTTATAGGCTTTACAATATCATCTTCGTCTAAAAGATCATCCTCATTGATTAATTCTTCATCAACAGCATCGTCTAATTTCCAAACATTTGAAGATTTCTTTTCTCCAAGATTAAGTGTTACACTAGAACCAATCTATGTAAATTCGAAACACAATGATATAATCCTATATCTTACAGACATTTACATTAGTTTATCAATCAGAAAGATATATAGCA
Organism: Tetrapedia diversipes; assembly: GCA_033822845.1. Taxonomy (NCBI): domain Eukaryota; kingdom Metazoa; phylum Arthropoda; class Insecta; order Hymenoptera; family Apidae; genus Tetrapedia; species Tetrapedia diversipes. The sequence goes on from JAOPTO010000881.1 coordinate 145,638, forward strand.
TACTTCAAATGATGGTTTTTCCGCTATAACTTCACAAATATTATCTGTATCATGATATAAATTAAGTAAACAATCTTTCAGGTGTTTTGTATCTAAGCTTTCCTGTCCTTTTACTTTAAAACCAGCCAATTTCAAGTTTGATGCTCTTTCATCATAAATTGAAACTGCATTTTTTTTCTGCTCGAATGACTCATAAACAATTAATGTACCTTCCGGCTTTAACATTCGCAGACATTCTTCTAGAAGTACTTTCAAATTTGGACAGGACCGTTTAAAAATAGAAATGATAATTTCATAAAAAGAGTTATTACCTAAACAAGAATTATTATTTGAAGCATACGAGTAAATGTATTTGAACATATTCTTATGTAAATACAGGTATCACATGACTTACATCTTCCCAGTTCCTTGGTTGAGACCGTCATTAACTGTTCTTCATTTTTAAGATCTTTTCTGATCGTACTAATAAAATTTGCGATCTCATCACGCGAAATTTCACTATCTAAAAGTATTAGAACGCTACTATTTTTCTTGAAAAGCGTCATTTTCATTAATCGTAAAAGACATCAAAACCTCGTAGCACTGATTTACACATAACATGAAAATCAACTCAATGTATGAATTAAAAAGGTAATACACAACATTACAGATCGACACCTGCGATACTGACGCCATCTATCAAAAGAACCACAAACTAATTTCTTCAGTTTAAAAGTATCCGAAAGAATATATCATCTATGCGTATATTGTTCAGACTGTGAAAGAAACCGAAAAAGAGTTAAAGAAATCCCACAGTTACTTTTTGCAGAAATTTGTTTCAATTTTCCATCTCTTTCGCGAATTAAAAGTGTTTACACATTAATTACAGTGAAACGGTCGTTGTGGCGCAAACTAGTGGAGCCAGAAGGTACTAACTAAACGGTAATTTCTGTTATTATATGGAATATCGCAACAAAATTGATATGAGATGAAAGCGCGAGTCTTAGAAATATCGAAGAACGCAAAAACGTACAGGAAACGCTACTGCAAATGCGTTTTTTCACGAATTGAAAATTTCATCGATTTACGGACACAAACGCCTATTGCCATCTAGCGGTAAAAAGGTGGTACTATCCGCTGGTATACCTGGTAATTGTAACGATAAATAAGTTCAGAAAATTGTTATCAAAGCCTTTGATAAATTATTTTGCCTTTTCTATTTGTATTACAACACACACATTTCTCTCATATTAATTTTATTCAGAGTTTTGACAAATAGCAGAAATTACTGCCCGGTTAGTACCACGGCGCGACCAACAGATGGCGCCACTTTGTCAAAACGCCACTGTTTTTAATAATTGCAATTAATTACCAAATGAGGCTATATACCGAATTAAAATCGAATAGCAGTTAATTACAATGACCTTTTCTTTAATTTGAAACCGAAGAAGTTCAAAAATATCAGCTATAAACTAAGTAATTTAAATATAGATTCTTTGTCAGTATAACGTGTACAGGACGATTAGTACCACTATTTTGCCGCTAGATGGCAATAGCATTTGTGTACCCACAAATCGGTAAAATTTACAATCTGTAAAAAAATGCATTCGCAGCCCTAACTTCCACTGTTCCTGACATATTTCTTATTTCTTGCGCTCCACAGTTCCTTTTTACATTAATTTTATTACGATACGCGTTGAAATAACAGAAATTTTATTTCGGTTAGTACTCATGACTAACGCTAGATGGCGCAGCAATGTCCGTTTCGCTGTATTTGATGAATAATCACTTTTAATTCACAAATGAGGTAGAAAATTGGAACAAAATTATATATGGACTAATTGTCAGAGGATATTCTTTAATTTGATACCATAAAAGTACCAAAGTAATGCTTCTATGCTGACAAATTTTAATATTCATTCGTCTCGTGTAAAAGTATTCGGATGATTAGTATTACCTTCTTGCCGCTATATGGCTATAACATTTGTGTGTCCATGAATAGATTAAATTTTCAAATCATAAAAAAGCGGATTTGTAGCGTTCGCTTATCAACGTTTTTACCTACGTGATCGGTAATTACTCAGTCTACATTAGCTATTGAATGCAATAATCATATCACAATTGGTCTTAGAAGTCCTTTAAATAGTACACATTTTAATGGCGGTACCTATAACTAAAAATCATTTCCCATGAAATATATACAACCATACGTGTGTTAGCTATATATTTTTGGTATATTGCTGGACGAATGTCGTGGGTAATCAGATTATTCAGCTATTTACGTATCTATCTATATAAAGTAACGTGTCGCCTAAAATGTTACAGATAAAGATTATCCACAGGTTATACCTTATTCTGCAGATTATTATCCCTTTATGCAAGAAGCGAGTACGATAAAATGATAACATAGACATACGAAGACAGATTGAGTAATATGTACTCTACCTATGAGTACTGATTTGCTAGGCCGTTTTAATTTAAAACAAAAAATCAGTCAATCAGTAATTGATCATTAATGAATTATTCATCTAACGGTGAAAATGGAATTTTTAATCATTATCGCGTTTGCATATTTTAAGCAAAGAATTTATTGGTTAAGAACACAAAATAACTTCAAGTTCTCTATATAGGGAATGATTAATAAAATTGAAACACTGCGTCGTTGCAGGTGTAAGGTTTAAATTAAAAATTAAATGAAGCATAAATTTCTTACGCAGTACTTAGCTTGGTATGGTTTTCCAATGATTACTCACTGGAAAACCAACACCAATTACCAGGTCTCACCACGAGGAGGTGACTGCGCTTCGAGACCCACCCACCCTGCCCCCCATCCCAGCACCCCCTACCCCTGTACTTTTACCCCAGCGCCCAAAACCCGAATACCCAAAAAACCCCTCAACCTTATACTATTACCGTGATCCCCGGAACGCGTACTCACAAAACCCCTCACCCTTATAAAATTACCCCTGATCCCCGGAACCCGATACCGACAAAACCGGTTACCCTCAAACATGATCCTAACCTCTACACCCTCACAACCCGACGCGCCTGCTCACCGAATTTCCTAAACCCACCACTCCCACGGCCCATATCCGTTGCCCTAACCAAAAAAGCCCGAGTCCAGCCTGGCTATAACCTTTCAACGAAACAAGCTCCGCGTCAACGGAGGGCCCTGAGTGTATATACGCGCTAGAGACAGACTGGCCCCCGGACTGAATGTACCAAAATGTACAGAATTGAACAACTAAACCAAACTCCGCATAAACGGATGGTTTGCGCCCACCCCCCACCCTACCGTATCCCCCCACCACCCTACGGCCCCTTAACCCACCCCCGGACTCCGATAGCAAATAAAAAAGCAAACAAATAAACCCCAATTCAACGTGGCTATAACGCTAAAACGCACTCAAGCTCCGCGTGAACGGAGGACCCTGAAATGCTGGAAGGATCACGCCTCTGCACGACGGCCCCCGGCGGTGGGGTCGCATCACGGCCACAATTGATTATCTAATGGAAAGTACTATAAAGTACTATAAGACTACTCTACTAAACCAACCTCCGTGTGAACGGATGGTTTGAACCCACTCCGGGTGAACGGAGGGTTTGAACCCACACCCCGTTGTTCGCGCCACCGAAGACCCGAATACCCGCAAAACCCCCACCCTTATACTATTACCCCCTAATCCCCGGAACCTAACACGCACAATACCGCTTACCCTTAAACGTGATCCTAACCTCTACACCCCTCGACTCTAAACCCATAAATCCCTTAAACCCGATGCACCCTCGTCCCATACCCCTAGCAAAAAACGCCCCGAGTCCTACTCCCACAACCCACGCCGATTGGTTGGTGTCCCGTATTCCTACACCGATTATCTCTATACCTTTGCCCTACTAATACCCCTTGACTCTACACCCATAGAACCCCACGCGCGCCTGCTCACCGAATTCCCTAAACCCACCACTCCCACAACCCTCGCGCGCGTTAACCTAACCAAAAAAGTCCGAGTCCAGCCTGGTTATAACCTTTCAACGAAACAAGCTCCGCGGTAACGGAGGGCCCTGAGTGTATATACGCGCTAGAAACAGACTGGCCCCCGGACTGAATGTACCAAAATGTACAGAATTGAACTACTAAACCAAACTCCGTATAAACGGAAGGTTTGCTCCCACCCCCCTCCCCATATACCGTATACCCCCAACCCTACGACGCGTTAACCCACCCCCGGAATACGCTAGCAAATAAAAAAGCACCCGAATGCAACGTGGCTGTGACCTTTCAACAAATAAGCTCCGCGTGAACGGAGGGCCCTGAGAGTATATACGCGCCACGGCCACGCTGACTGCTGGGCAAAAGGTACCAAATATAAAGGTACTTACAGACTACTACTTTACTAAACCAAACTCCGCGTGAACGGAAGGTTTGAATCCACCCCTTAAACCGCGTACCGCGAACGTTACGACCGCGTACCCCAACGTTACGACCGCGTACCCCCAACGCCACGACCGCGAAACCCGCCCCCGGTACCCCTAACAAATAAAAAATGACTCGAATGCAACGTGGCTGTGACCTTTCAACAAACAAGCTCCGCGTGAACGGAGGGCCCTGAGAGTATATACGCGCCACGGCCACGCTGACAACTGGACAAAAGGTACCAAATTTAAAGGTACTTGTAAACTACTACTTTACTAAACCAAACTCCGCCTAAACGGAGGGTTTGAATCTAGATACTCCCTACCCTTTAACCCCCTATGCTAAACTCTCTAATTTGTAAACCCCTAAACCGTTCCCTCGTGGGTCCTACTTTCCCTAAGTCCTAAATTGGTAGAACCTATTCACTGACTATATTCGAAACTCTCTGAAAAGCGAAAGAAAACCGTAGGCAAAAGCTACAAATCATTCTAATGCGCGGTACTAATTTCTGGGATCTTCTGGCAGGCCTCTTTGAGACTTCTTCATCGAGGGAAACATCTATGGAAAACCCAAACGAATACGAAATAGAAAATGCAATACGTAAAATATATGAAATATTACAACTAATTTATAGATTGTAGCATTTAAATATTTTTTACTTTGTTCGGATTCTATTTTTTTAACATAGTTCGTTAAATTGTAAATTTTCCTAAACTACACGTTAACTTAGAAATGTTTGAATATTTCCTACGTTCGTTAAAAAAAAGCTTCCGAAAAACTAAACAACTCTGAGAAGACTAACAGATCTTGCAAAGTACCCAAAGGAGTACTTATACTAATTAATGATTTAAAAAATTTTTTAATTAAAACGTTGAAATTCAAATTAATGTATTTTGTTCCAATAATATTATAATACTTTGGATGTTAACAGAGATAGCTTAAGCATTTGTCAAAACCGTTGCATTTCCAAAATAAAGTGACAATTTTCAAAAAAGAAAATCGGGAACATACCCGAGAGCCTCTAACGATACAAGACATTAATTTAGTAAGTTTGAAATATTAAATAAAGTAAAATATTCATATCAGAAAACTTGAGAGGCTGTATTAATTTGCAACATCAATTTAATAAGCTTTAAGTTTTAGTTAAAAATTGAATATTCGTAATTATAATTTAAATATTACATGAAACACCTAAAGTGTTCTCGAAAGTGAAAGTGAAAACGATAAAAAGAGACTTACCGTTCGCATTAAACAATAAATGATCCAAATGATCAAGAAGTACAAAGTAATATTTTAATTAATTAGAAATTCGGAATTCGAAACTAGTTGTGCAAAATAATATTACATTTTATTTGGGAACGACATTTGTGTTAGTACTTCTCCATCTTCGATCATAGTGTACAACAGACAAATAGCGAGCATAGTGATAAAGTAACGTAAAGAATGGTAGTCCATCGTAGAATGGAATGCCTATTCTAATATGGACAACCATTATGTTGCAGCCCTCTTCGTGACATGTCGGGCCTCTTCGAAGATACAGCTGTAGATTGCCTTCTTCTTCGGCAAGCAGATGAGAATGAATTCGACAAAACATTTGCAGCAACTCGATATTAAACCATAGATGTTTATGCATTAATGGGAAATTCAAATAAATGTAGAAGCACGAAATACATTCAATGTGCAAGAAATAAATTTTTATTTAAAAAATTCCTTTAATTGTACTAATAAAAATATTAATTTGCATAAACATCCACAATTTCTTTATGAATGTTCGACTATTCCCTACGTGCGTTAAAAAAAAAGCTTCCGAACTAAACAACTTTGAAAGAACAACAGATCAAATAAAGAATCCAAAGAAGCACTAATTAATGAATTTTAAATTTACAGATATTATTCCTAAATTCAAGACTATAATATCTGAATGAAAATTTTCGAACTAAAATAAATCTCTTAAATTGCTTACTTGTAAATTTGTATAAAAGATATGTATTTAAATTGATGATTCAAACATTTACTTAATTTTGAACTGACAAAAAACAATATTTTGAATTTAAAGTGGACTTTGTATCATGAATAATTTGCTAGCCTATTATATGTAGCAGCTGCCGCTCAAGCATCCGAAGTTTGACATCGAGGAATAACGAATATGCACGAAGAAAATATTGCAATTCGACGCCGAACGACGTAATTAAAATGCCGAGTTTAAAAAATTGATATGTGTAAGAATGGATTCTAAAACGGCCAGTACTACACATAATAATTGAACACAAATATATGACTAACCTTGCGTCTTCATGTGTGCTATGAATCCCAGCTAAAAATATAATTAGTAACATAGCTAACGATCTAAGACTTTTTTCAAAGAAGAGGATAATAAAACACAAGGAAGGGTTTTGTTTGTTTTATTCACTTTATTTATTTCACATATTTTATTTATTTTATTATTAGGATGGAGAAATGGAAAGGGCAAATATTCAGAGCTAGGTAAAATTTGGAAAAGAGAATATTTTGAAATCAGACTTTAATATTTTCAATATTAGTAAGACACTATTGTTACATACTACTTCAAAATTTCATTGAATTCGATTAACTATTATATTATAATGTGCTTATATATTAATATAATTAAAATAATAATATATGCATATTAACTAATTCATGTATGACGCTTATACTTTATTATAAGATTTGAATATAGAGTAGATTGCATTCTATTCACTACATGAAATATTTTTCCAAGCTCTGAATGAACATATTAAAAAAACCCTCGAGTGGTAGGTTATCGAAGCGACAATTCTAAGAATCGAAAACGAACAAGTGTTCAACAGCTGTTGCTTCGATGCTACCTGCCAGCTCGTCGCGAAATGCTTTCTTGTTTACATTACGTAGGCAAGCCCGAACGTCCTTTGAAAGATTTTGCGCATAACAGATCGAAGCGTTATTACGAGATAATATGAAATTCTAATGCAAATAATAATACTCAATACAATAAAGTTGTGTAAAATTATTAAATCATATGAAATTGTGTAAAATTATTAAATGATATGAAACAGAAATGGATGTAATAAATTTATGCAAACGCGAGACACAAGAAAGTCCTGACAAATAATATATCAATGTACACGAGTAATAAAATACTCGTGGTCACTATGCTCGCAATAATAAGCAAAAATACAACCAATTCCCGTGTCGTTTCGGACCGTTCGTCCTACGACATGATTGGGAACCGGAGGAACAATGAAATATGTGACTCACCGTATGGCGATTAGCATCACGCGTGTTCTATGGTACCCATAGCCTGCATCGGGTAGATCAGTAGCATCAGTAGTATCCAGGATGCAGTCCTATATCCAGGAACCACCATTCGTTAATAAAAAAAGATAAGATAAAAGTCTAACATTCCCGGTCGCGAAATACAGGAGGCGAATTGAATTTGTATCGAATCGGTGATATAAAAACAAATAAAAATAAAAATCTAACACTCCCGACCGTTAATAGTAGCGAACGGGTTAAATTACGCGAAATCACGAACCTATAACTCGTAAAAACGCGTTTATGGTTGCAATTATGTGAGACGCGTTTCGTTCGACCTGTCAAACGTCCGTACGCGATGGCGTCCCACGCCGGAAAGGGTCACCTCGGCCGGCGTCACGAACCAGCAGCCGGCCGCGGCTGCGCAGAACGACTCAGCGCGAATTTGAAATAAGTAAAGGTACGGTATCGACGCTAATGTAAAATAACGATTAATAAAAATTAATTGAACGATAACGCGTATAGAATATTATATTCATTTCCTATAAATTATCTGTATTTTTCCTATCTAGAAGAGTGTGTTCATAAATAATCCTGCGATATTTAATTTCATAATTCTATTTGCTTGTCACCTCGTAACGAATTTTACAGGTTTAGTAACTTTTTACATTTAAAATAACAAATGAAAGTAAACGTGAATTTCTAATGCAGAAGGATTGTGTAGAACCGAAATTGTTCATTACTTTGCACGGAATTATAAATTATGAATAGAAATGGTAAAAGTTGAGACACATTTCCTTTTATTGATTAGAATTGACAACTTAGCTTCATAGTAAGCATTAGAATGGTTTTATTAATAGAAATGTATTTTTCCAATCTTAAGCTTCTCACGATTTTACTAAAATCATAATCATAATAGAAGCAGAGGTGTATAATGTTTTAGATTAACCAACAAATAACCAACCATCATTATTCAAATATTAAAAGTAAATATCCTTTAATCAATAAAATTTTACAGGATATTTTTCTTATTTACTAACGAAATATTAAAGATGTTACATGAACTGTAGTATATAGGTTCGATAGTTTAAAAACTATCAAAACCTCAAATAATTTAATTGCAATATATTGAATACAAGGAAATTTAGAAGTGCCTCTGTTTAGTGTTAATAATCTTTTACATTTACAAAATTAAAAATAAAATAAATAAAATAAAAATAAAATATAAATGTATAAAATTATTAAAAATTGTACACAATTTAATTGTAATTCATTGAATACCATGAAACTAAAAGTAATTCTATTTTGCGCCAAAAGTTGACTATATTTTCCAATCAAAAAATAACTAAACAATGAAGGCTAATTGGTAATGCAATAAATTATTGCATAAACAATTAAAATTCAAGAAATTATCATGAATAAAGAGAAATAACGAAATTATATATTTCATGGAATAGTAAACAAGGCGAAAACAAAGGTAGTTCACTCTTCAATACTTGCAATGAATTGAAAAATATGTTATACAGTTGCAAAGAAAATTGAGCAAATTCTTTATAATAAATTCATTTTCAAAAGACCCCACCTCTTAATAGAAAATTCACAAAAGCCTTGAAAAATAATACAATGAAAGTATTCTATAAATATTTGTCAAATTACAAACTATACAGTAACAATAACATTTCTAGATTAATAAAGTAGTATCACCATGTAAGCATTAAGAGGTAAATGCAGCTGGAAGTATGTTTTAATCGTAAAACAGCATTGTCTTTTAGATATCAATTGAATGTTTCCTATAAATAATTTAATAAAATATTAAAGGAATCGCATAAAATTTTAAAATAAGATAAATAGTTTAAAAACCATACAAAACTTTTGATAATGTAATTACAATCCATTGAATACAAGGTATTATAGTAATGCCTTTATTTAGCGTTAAGAATCATTCGTATTTGCATAATTAAAGATGATTAAACAATACCAGGTAATCGGTATTACAATTATTTATTGCAAAAGCAATCAAAATTACATAAATTATTTAATATAAAGGGTATTAGAGAATCTATCATCCAAAGAGATTGAATAATTATTAAAAGAACACACTGTACGCAATATTGTTTTCATTTATTATTAAAATTCTGATAAAGGATTAAAATTATTACAAAAGCAACTGCAAGTATTAACTAATTGTTTAAAAATTATAAGAAATTCTTAACTAATTTGATAGTATTTCATTAAGTACCATGAAATCTAAAAGAATTCTATTTTTCACCAGCAATTTGCTATATTTGCTTATTAAAAAATGAAAAAAACGATGAAGGCTAGTAGGTACTATAATAATTTATTGCATAAACAATTAAGATTTAATAAATTATTATTAAATCTGAGAAATAAGGAAATAATGTATTTAAATGAATAGTAAACAAGTCCATAAGAACGGTAATTTATGCTTCAGTGCACTTTGCGCTAAAGTACACTGCGCAACTTGGAGAAGACGTCCTAGCACATCAGTTGTTGTCCGACCGTCTTACCGTGCACGTCAACATGTCAATATGTTATCGAACATATTTTGACACATCGCGCGTATAGTAACGGGTTCGCGCGCGTTCCCGCGGGCTTCCGCGAGTGTTTTATCGTTCGGTAACGCGTGTGTTCGCGAGTGGATAGCAGTGTTCCGGCCGGTGGTACGTGTGTCCAGCAGTGGTTACGGTGGACATCATTCCGGGTTAGTAAATGTGTTCACGCTTAACTTACTGGATGTTCCGCGAGTGTTTCCGTATTAATCAGTGTGCGTTCCGCGAGTGTTTCCGTATTAATTAGTGCACGTTCCGCGAGTGTTTCCGTATTAATTAGTGCACGTTCCGCGAGTGTTTTTTTTTTATCGATTACCGCGTACTTTTGCAAATGTTTTTTTTTAATTAATGCTTGTTTTCGCGAATGTTTTTCTACCGATTACCGCGTACGTCTGCGAATGTTTTTTTTCGATTACCGCGTACTTTTGCAAATGTTTTTTTTCGATTACCGCGTACTTTTGCAAATGTTTTTTTTCGATTACCGCGTACTTTTGCAAATGTTTTTTTTTAATTAATGCTTGTTTTCGCGAATGGTTTTCTACCGATTACCGCGTACGTCTGCGAATGTTTTTTTTTAATTAATGCTTGTTTTCGCGAATGTTTTTCTACCGATTACCGCGTACGTCTGCGAATGTTTTTTTTTAATTAATGCTTGTTTTCGCGAATGTTTTTCTACCGATTACCGCGTACGTCCGCGAATGTTTTTTTTTCGATTACCGCGTACTTTTGCAAATGTTTTTTTTCGATTACCGCGTACTTTTGCAAATGTTTTTTTTTTTAATTAATGCTTGTTTTCGCGAATGGTTTTCTACCGATTACCGCGTACGTCTGCGCGAATGTTTTTTTTAAATTAATGCTTGTTTTCGCGAATGTTTTTCTACCAATTACCGCGTACGTCTGCGAATGTTTTTTTTCGATTACCGCGTACTTTTGCAAATGTTTTTTTTTTAATTAATGCATGTTTTCGCGAATGTTTTTATATCGATTACCGCGTACTTTTGCAAATGTTTTTTTTAATTAATGCATGTTTCCGCGAATGTTTATCTATCGATTTCCGTGTACGTTCGTAAACGATTTTATTTTGATAAATTCACGTTTCCGCGAATGTTTTTTTTCGATTACCGCGTACTTTTGCAAATGTTTTTTTTTTAATTAATGCATGTTTTCGCGAATGTTTTTATATCGATTACCGCGTACTTTTGCAAATGTTTTTTTTAATTAATGCATGTTTCCGCGAATGTTTATCTATCGATTTCCGTGTACGTTCGTAAACGATTTTATTTTGATAAATTCACGTTTTACGGGTTATTTTTTAAACATTTTCGTGCACAGTACATGTCATTTTTCCGAATTAGTTTTCCAATCTCCGCGTGCTATTCTGTATACATATTCGCGTACGTTTTCCGTGTTCATGCCTGCAACATCTTTTGAATTTTCGTATACGTCTGCATGAGTGTTTGTGTTTGCATTTGCATGATTTTACATATCCTCTTTTGGAACTAGCTCGACTAAGATTCTGATTAAATGTTCACAGGGCTCTACGACTGCATCTCCAGCGGCTGCCTAGCGAGGTACTACATTTTGAGCGGTTCTGCGGTCGGTGAGTCGCATGCTTTACCTATTTTTAATTATATAATTGTATAAAATTATATAATATTGTACATCGGTACAATAGCAATCATATATGTTATATATCTCCCATGGCGCCTTTCTCTGCTTTGCATAGAGATTTCTTGTACTTCTCACGTTGGAGTCCTTTACAAAATGTAAAATCAAATTTATCAAATTTGTACATAGGTATAATTTTGCTTAGTTTTTAACATCGATTGTCGTTGTTAGTTTCGTAAATTTTAAAGCGCCTTTGTGGCAGCTCGGAAATCGGTCGTTCTTAGTTTTGCGTACTTCAAAGCGTCCTATCTGGTTGTTCGAAAATCTATTGATATTGGTTTTGCGCATCTTAAAACGCTCTGAGGCGCACATCAAGCCTCTATGTTAAATAAATCTCAAGTTACCGGATATATACGTAATGTCAGGTACCCGTATAATACACTAATTGATCCGCACATCTTAATATGCTTTGTGCATACAAGCATATTTTATAATGTTCGCAAATTTGAGTCAACTGTGTTGATATCACACAGTCAATTCTATTTTATTTCTTCAATCGATCGATCGAACAAATCTGTTTTATTTATGACAGATTGATTTGATTTTATTTTATTATATCGTTTGTTAATTTATGCCTGAAATGTGTTTTATTGTTTTGCAGGATCCTTCAATATTTTATATTTTTCATATAATTATCTGTAGTTTGAATTTCAGGTGGGTCTCGTTTGCGTAGTCACCTCCTCGTGGTGAGATCTCGGAATTGATATCGCTTTTCAAAGACCGCATGTTCTATGCAAAGCGATATCAAGCTAAGAACTACGCATAAATCCTAAAATTCATAAGTTTTTGAAAAACTCTTTTCGGTCTTTTGCAATGAATAAAATCTTCAAAATTTTTAAAGCCTTCCTAGTTTTACATATAGACATATAATTGTAGATTGATACGTAAATTCTCATCCACAATTCACTGGACAATTAATAAATTTAGAATAATGATAAGTGTCTGACACATTTGCACAACGTAGTTATTCAGTTTTATTAATTGTTCGCCATATAGCTGATCAAGAAACGTTTTAAATAAAACATACGAGTGTTCAGTGACTTATGGATGAGAATATCAATTCCAAATTCATTTTAAATACTTCTAAATTTCTTCTGAATTATAACAATTACAAAATTAAAGAATTGGCTGGCAGATTGGTGTCTATAAGCTATTCCTAACAGTATTATATAAATGGGTTATAGGTATTGGTCGAAAAGAGAATATCCATGATTAGGATTTTATGTGTACGCGAAACGAAAAGTATCAGAAAGAACAGGCAAAAAGAGTGAGTTCTAGCCATCTTGTGGGTCATGTACGATAGATACATGTTCACGATAATGGCTTAAGCATGTTCAATTTATTGCCTGTGTTTCTCCCGCAAAGAAACCTTATCCATCATAAAGTAAAAGAAGCGAATACCCTATCCAATGCACGACAATTTATAAGTGTACATTACCTTTCATTTTCACGCATTAACTTTAAGTTGGAGAAGTGTATCTTTGAAACGGAGACGCGACGTTTTGCGTTGCGCATTTTTGTAATTTCGTGTGAGTCCGAGATTCATACATTTTACTCAAACATTTTCAAACTTTATTGCCAAAATGTATATTTAAATCATAAATTATAGAAACGTAGAATGAATTTCAGACGAGTCTCGCTCGTTGCGTAGCCACCTCCCCTAGGTGAGACTCGGTAATTGACGTCGGTTTCCAAAGATCGTGCATTCTTTGGAAATCTACGTCAAGCTAAGAGCTACGCATGGTTCGCGATTCGATTTAGAGTTTGCATATTTTTGCTCCCGGTCTTAAACCGATTGGAGATTGACTGAAATATTAGAATCGTTTTAACTTTTGTAGAATCACTAGCTTTTGTTCGTACTCCGTCCGTCGCGATCTATGATACCGTCAAATAACTGATTCGCACTATTGGATTGATCCATTAGTGCGAATGAGTTATCGCGTAATATACTAACTTTCATGTTGCAGGTATTTAACTAACTAATTTAATTTCATCCTAATGCTAATATAATTTTATTTATCTGATATACCCCGCTCGAAACTTATGTCTCGTTCGCCATTTTGTCGCATTTCATTATATTCCATTCTGATATCGCATCGGGGCTCGCTCGTCCATATGCACCTCGTTCTAATCCGCTCCGAGGGTTCTTGTTCCTTCAACTCTTTTCCTAAGCGTTTTTGCAATTCGAGATCAACCCAAATCAATGCATTGCCCACAACCCCTTCCCCTTCCCCTTCCCCCTAACCCCCATTTATTTTTCACATCTAGCTTTACAGCACTTAATTCTACGTATAAGCGTTTCCAGTACACCACACAGGACAGCGAGGGATGCGTGCGACTCGGTTTAAGTTAGCTATAAGGTAGCATAAGCATGTAAATTTTGGTGTAGGCGATTTTCGCACAAGGAAATCTTGTCCAACTTAAAGCGGAAAGATTCACTTTCACTCGATCCCCGTCGTCGTATCGTAAAGAACAATTCAGTGTTCTCGCGCGTATATAGTTTCGCAATCGTTCGGTGTCGGAGGGCTTTGCATGGCGCACTCGCTCGCCGTCGCGCGACATGCGCTTAATGATTCCATGCTTCTGTCAGACACTCTCGCGAGTCTTCACCAATCTCGCTCGTGTCACGATACTCCATGTTCGCGCCGCGATCGTTGGGGCGGCGTTATGTCGATGCGACTACCGGTGTCCAGCCGGGGAACTGCGGCGCTGCGTCGAAGGGAGCGGTGGTTGCTCCCGACCAGGGTTAGGTCCTGCAGGTGGACGGGTCTCGGCGCTACGCGTTGGGGACAGCGGCATGCTCCTTCCACTGGTCGCCGTTGTGAGGCGCGTCGCCAGTTTGTGGCGCGTTCTTGCATCCGTTAGTCGGCAGGGGTGGACTGTTGCATCCATCTACAGGGCCGTGCTCGAACCCTAGCTGGGCCCCGTGAGTTTTATCGCCATGGCATCGCCCCAGCGACCGCGTAAGTCGCGGCATGGATATCGTGACACGGTCGAAGGCGGGGGCGGCTCTCGAGAGCGCGTTTAGCATGGCGTTATTAAGTGCATGAGAGTGCGTCGTGCACTGCTCGACGATGTTGGCCAGCGATTGCGAACTCGGTAGTTTCGGTCGCGTCGCGATTCTCAATTGCTCGCGTTTCCTACCGAACACCCACTTTGGGTGCTTTTCGGATTGCTTTTTAATGATCAGTCGATCATTGCGTATAGTGTAGTGTTGCGAAATTAGAGTCACACCTTAGTTTTCCGTATCGAAATCCCTTTTGCAATGCACGACAGTTTCAAAG
The DNA here is from genome assembly GCA_033822845.1 of Tetrapedia diversipes. Taxonomy (NCBI): domain Eukaryota; kingdom Metazoa; phylum Arthropoda; class Insecta; order Hymenoptera; family Apidae; genus Tetrapedia; species Tetrapedia diversipes. The sequence goes on from JAOPTO010000881.1 coordinate 160,805, forward strand.
TGCATTTTAGCTTCATTTTATTCCATTCGCTTTCAGTTGAACAAGCGCATCTTTGAATAGGATATCCGCCACATAAAATCGTAAATCATTGTGACTTCATGTTGATCTGAAGTTCATTCTACATTTCATTAAACAGTTTCACACTTTTCTTATTTGTTTAACGTTAGAATCATATATTACAGACACGTAGAATGAATTTCAGACGAGTCTCGCTCGTTGCGTAGCCACCTCCCCTAGGTGAGACTCGGTAATTGACGTCGGCCTCCAAAGAATGCACGATCTTTGGAGGTCTACGTCAAGCTAAGAGCTACGCATGGTTCGCGATTCAATTTAGAGTTTTCACATGTTTGCTCCCGGTCTTAAACCGATTGGAGATTTATTAAAATAGTAAAATTTTTCGCAGTTTTTGCATAATCTCTCAGTTTTGCTCGTATTCCGTCCGTCGCGATTTATAATATCGTGAAACAAAACTACTTATTCGCGCAATTGGACCTATCCAACAGCGCTAATAAGTAGTCGCGTAATATACTAACCGAATAATATGCTAGCATATTCTTGTATTGCAGGTATTTAATTTATCATTTTAAATGTAATGTAATCGTACTACAATTTTATTCCCACAAAATTTCCCTTTTTCCCATTTTCATCGTCGATGATTTTGTTTGCACAACTGGGCTCGTTGCATTCACTCCCTTCTCATTGTCATCTGTTTCGGGGCTTGCTTCTTTGCCTCCTTCTCTCACATTCATTATATTTCGCGATCAACCCGTATCAATGCATTGCCTTGGGCTCCCTACCCCACCCCCCCAAACACCACTGACCAACCCGTTTCATTTTTATACAGCTAGCTTCCCAGTACATAATACTACGTTGGAAGGTACCAGTACATCGTATAGGACGTCGAGGGATGCGTGCGACGTAGTTTTAGCTATCCGTAAGATAGTTTTAGCTTGTCAATTTTATTGTGGGCGCTTCTCCTGCAAGGAAAGCTTGTTCAACTTAAAGCGAAGAAATTCGCTTTCCATTTTCCTTCGCCGCCACATCGTATAGAACAATGCAATGTTCTCGCGCGTATATAGCTTCGTAATCGTTCGGTGTCGGAGAGTTTTTGCCTGGCGCACTCGCTCGCCGCCGTGGTGCGACATGCGCTTAATGATTCCATGCTTCTGTCAGACGCTCTCGCGAGTCTTCACCAATCTCGCTCGTGTCACGATACTCCATGTTCGCGCCGCGATCGTTGGGGCGGCGTCATGTCGATGCGACTACCGGTGTCCAGCCGGGGAACTGCGGCGCTGCGTCGAAGGGAGCGGTGGTTGCTCCCGACCAGGGTTAGGTGCTGCAGGTGGACGGGTCTCGGCGCTACGCGTTGGGGACAGCGGCATGCTCCTTCCACTGGTCGCCGTGGTGAGGCGCGTCGCCAGTTTGTGGCGCGTTCTTGCTTCCGTTAGTCGGCAGGGGTGGACTGTTGCATCCATCTGCAGGGCCGTGCTCGAACCCTAGCTGGGTCCCGTGGGTTTTATCGCCATGGCATCGCCCCAGCGACCGCGTAAGTCGCGGCATGGATATCGTGGCACGGTCGAAGGCGGGGACGGCTCTCGAGAGCGCGTTTAGCATGGCGTTATTAAGTGCATGAGAGTGCGTCGTGCACTGCTCAACGATGTTGGCCAGCGATTGCGAACTCGGTAGTTTCGGTCGCGTCGCGATTCTCAATTGCTCGCGTTTTTTACCGAACACCCACTTTGGGTGCTTTTCGGATCACTTTCTAATGATCAGTCGATCATTGCGTATAGTGTAGTGTTGCGAAATTAGAGTCACACCTTAGTTTTCCGCATCGAAATCCCTTTGCAATGCACGACAGTTTCAAAGTGCATTTTAGCTTCATTTTATTCCATTCGCTTTCAGTTGAACAAGCGTATCTTTGAATAGGATATCCGCCACATAGAATCGTAAATCATTGTAACTTCATGTTAATCTGAAGTTCATTCTACATTTCATTAAACAGTTTCACACTTTTCTTATTTGTTTAACGTTAGAATCATATATTATAGACACGTAGAATGAATTTCAGACGAGTCTCGCTCGTTGCGTAGCCACCTCCCCTAGGTGAGACTCGGTAATTGACGTCGGTTTCCAAAGAATGCACGATCTTTGGAAGTCTATGTCAAGCTAAGAGCTACGCATGGTTCGCGATTCATATTAGAGTTTGCATAGTTTTGATCCCGGTCTTAAACCGTTTGGAGATTGATTAAATTATTAAACTGTTTTCAATCTTTATACAATTTGCTTGTAGTTTAATTTTTATTACTTGTAAGTTAACTTAAGCATGTTGATCATATTATGGGCGCTTCTCCTATTAGGAAACCTTGTTCAACTTAAAGCGATGCAAATATGTAATACTTTTTGGCTGAATCTGGTATTTATTTCTGTGATTATGAATTGTAACCTTATTCTGTGACATCGAATACGTCACGGATTAGTGACGTTGTGAGTCACGCTAGAGTTATATGGAACTGCGATAGTTTAAATTTTGCAATCAAAAGATATTTATACATATTAGGTGGAAGATTCCTTCTGTATTTCCTCTTTGGTTATGATATGAAGGAAGGTTTCTGTATTTTTTATTGTGGGGTGTTGCAACAGGCGGTTCTTTTAGGTTCCTACTCTGTCCAACAGATGTCAGCATTACAATGATCCTTTACTAAAAATTCCTGCTACCGTATATTTTTAAATATTAGCTAGAATTTTTAAGGTAAAATATTGGAATTCAAGGAATTTATTATTCTCATGGTGATGCGGATTTAAATTGCTGTTTTATGTATTTTTATTGTAAATAAGGAAAAGTGACATATATGTTGTGTGTGGTCGCTCAACAATTCTGACAGAGACGTACACGAAAGGCTTTTAAAAGTACTTTTTAATGTTAAATAAGTAATTTGTTATATATATGAGATAGATGTATGCTTCGCGTTAAGCAACAGGATCATAATTTGATTAGTTTTCATTCTTTGTGGAATTTTTGTTTCGCAATACCAGTTTCCTAAGCAATTAAGAAATCGAACAGCTCTATCAATTGAAGTGACTCACTTCCTCCTGACTCAAATAAAAGGAATCCGTTGGTCGCCATGAAACACTTTCCGACAAATTTATTCAGACCCAAAACCAACAGCCAAACATCGGCCTAAGCCAGTATTAGGGACCCCAGTGTGCATAACGAGGACCAAATCCTCCTCACCTTCTTTCCTTCGAGCTATCGACCTTTTTTTCAGTCCCCTGCTTCGTTCCCTCCTTTTAGAGGATTAATCACGCGGCTGTAGAATCCCATAGGTTATCGAACCGACCAGCCAATTGAAAATTTTGGTCCAGGAATCGATCATCAAATTCCGTAAATTCTCACCGATTTCAGACCTATCTACTTCTCTTAATTTATTCTTAGAAGGTCGTGCAAACACTTCTTTAACAATCTGGTAACAAGAATGATGAAAAGTGCTGATTACCGATCTTTACTCGAAACCCTTCGACTTCATACAGTTGATTCTGGATATGTGAATCGGCGAACCAGGAAGGACAAGGCGATGGAAAGTGGAAGAAGAAGAGCCAATAGCAGGAGGGAGAATGAGAGAAAGGAAGGACGACAGAGAGAAAGAGAAAGAGAGAGAGAGAGAGGGAGAGAGAAGTGGGATTGAAACAGAAGTATTGCAGCGAAAGAAGGATCGCTTCGCTAATGCACTTCGAGGGGGGAAGCGATCGAAGGGGTTCGTCGGGTCCGTTGATTAGCGGATATCTTAATTACTGATTGGCCGCGCGGACTAATTAAATCGTAACTCAATCAGGCCCCGGTCTGGCCCTCGTGTATCGTTGCGGTTTTACGATGGCGTTCGAATGTCCGTCGTACGCGTCGTGGTCACTGCATAAATGATCCGAACGCCTCCGATATTGCACTCGGTTTGTGGAAAGGTGATTCGGGGAGCAGTGGCGGGCCTTAAGGCCGCTCTTGGCTGTCGTTTCTCCTTTTTTCTCCTACACACGCGTCCCTTTTTCGCTCCGCAGCGGGCCCCGGCTGGGCATTATGTCGGGACGAAATAAAAAGTGCGGTAATTAGTAGTACCTACCGCGGTGCTCGTCGGGTGAACGATGTCCCCGGGTTCCTCCCTCTTTTTCCCTTGTATTACCTTCAACCCGCAGGAATATCTGAATTTCCCGCTCGCGCGCGCGCAATTATGCGTGATAGCGATCGCCCCTGCTAGCCGGTGATTACAGGTCCCGAAGGACTTGTTCGACGATACCGACGTATTAACGGGATGGCGATTTCGAGGACTAATTGTGACTTTTACCCAAATTGGGCTATTGAAATTTGGAGGAGTTCGAGGACGTTGAATAGATAGATCTTGAAGATTAAAATTGAATAGACAATCATGTAGAGACGATGAAAATCGTTTGGGATGTGTGCTGTTGAATTGTGGAGGATTTTAAAGGTGGTTTTTAGTTCTTGGTGGTCGAAGGTGAATAGATAAATTAGTTTGGATCATTGAAATTTGGAGGAGTTCGAGGACGTTGTATAGATAGGTGTTGAAGATTAAAATTGAATAGACAATCGTATGGAGACGATGAATATCATTTGTGCTGTTGAACGGTGGAGGATTTTAACAACTTTTTAATTCTAGCTTTGATTTTGAAATTCGAATGAACGCGCAGGGTATCGGCTAAACATGGCGGACGTCGATGAACAGAATTACGTCATTAGATACGTAATCACGCGGCGCGGTATAAATTATGTACTCTGGACGCGTCATCGAGATAATACAGAAAAATGGCTTCGCCCAAGAAGAAGAAGAAGAAGAACAAGAAGTAGAAGAAGAAGAAGAAGAAGAAGAAGAAGAAGAAGAAGAAGAAGAAGTAGAAGAAGAAGTAGAAGAAGAAGAACAAGAACAAGAATAAGAACAAGAACAAGAAGTAGAAGAAGAAGAAGAAGAAGAAGAAGAAGAAGAAGAAGAAGAAGAAGAAGAAGAAGAAGAAGAAGCCGCAGTCTCAGAGTAGATGAAGACGTTGGCGTGCTCCCCGTCGTTATTGGTGTGGCTTCCAGCCGCTGGAGACCCCTCCCTTCTCCCTTCCCCTTTCTCTCACTCTCTCCTTCGTAAGGTACATTCGTTAGCGTGGATAATGAATCACCCGGTGCTCCTGTCGCGAGAGAACGACGAAGGATCCGCTGGCGGTGGGTCGTCGCGACGACAACGAGCCGCGGTTATATTACAAGAGGGGACCCCGTGTATGCTGCCCTGTCCGTTTCGGGAATACGAATCGAAAAACGGAGGTGAAGGGGTTTGGGGGCCATTAAATGTGGCAGGTATAACACTAGATACACTCCAGGCCATAAGTCACTCGTAGATTTTGAACGAATCCTTGTTGCTTTCGTTAGGCTTTCGATAGAATCTTGAATGGAAGGTAGTATAAAGTTTCTGAACTATCGTTCTCGATTTTTCGTTAAACGTCTTCTCCTCCACGCTTCGAAAATGCACTTTATTTTCTTGCATACTCAAAGGCGTATAAAATTGACAAAAATTAACTGAACCCAATATTTTAGGTAATCATCATTTTATTGCCTTTTTTAATCTTAAATTTTTTCAATTAATTTATTACTTCGTAATCTCTTGCTTAGCATGGAAAACGAAACGTTTGAAGAGGATTACATTTAATATTTACTTTTTTCTCTTTTATTATTATTTTTTAATCGCAAGAATAAGAATTTAAATCCAGTCTATTAAAGCGTTAAAATGAACAGAAAATCTGAACCGAAAATCGGATGATAAACTGCACCCTTTGCACACCAAATTATAATTTTTTAAATTTTCACACTCAAAGGGTTAAATATTCGTACAAGTAAATTTTGGTATATTGCTTAACTAAGCCAAAATGAAATTCAACATGAGTGAATCTTATTAAATATTTTATATTTGAAAATCTTTGAAGTCAGTGTTATTGGACAACTACGAGTCACCTCTCGAGCGCAAAGGGTTAACAACGTATTCAGTCGATTCTGTTCGCCGATTTGAGCGACCAATGAATTGCGAACGGGAGTGTACTCGATTACCATACCCGAAGTCCCTCTGTTTCGCGCACTTTTTCCAACTCGCGGCCGTCGTCCGGTTGCCCGACGAAATTTCGACCCCGCGGTTGGATCCCGGATAATGAATCACCGTCGATTATTTCGTACGAAGGCGTGCGCGCCGGCGACAACGAGGTCCTCGCCGAATTCCATGAATAAATTTCGTTTCTTCTGCTCGCTCGCGCTGCTAAGTAGGAACCGTTGTCGGATTCGTTATTGAACGGGGCCAGGGGGTGTGGTGGGATAGGGGGTAGGGGTTGTACAGTGATTTTTTCCAGGAAGGGGAAGAGGGAAGACGGTGGAACGACTTCATCGAACGGAGAATCGGTTCGAGAATCGGTGGCGTCGAAAGCCATCCACGCGCTCAAAGGGTTGACTAATGCCGCGGTTGACAGAGACAAAAGGCTGGTTATCGGGGTAGAGAAGGATAGAGTGGGGAGGGGGCAGGGAGGGGGCATGGTCGAAAGTTTTATAACAGATTGCCGTATCGTTGACCGTCGCGGCCTCGAAACTGGCGTTCTTTATGTTTGTAATAGCGATCGTTTTATCTTGACCGGTCGCCGTTGGCGGGTCGGTTAAGCGCTCGCTACGCGTCGACCAATTAATTACACGGGGTCCGCATTAATCTCGGCAAATTGGCCGAAATCGGTCGAGCGGCAGGCGCGCGCGCGAGCAGTTTATAGCGCCTACCCTATTCGTCGGAGGAGGTGTTAGAAATTGAATACAGAAATACTGCGAAGTAAAACTTAACCATAAAGCAGCTTTCTCTTAACGTTTTTCTTAAGGGCTTCTTCTAAGAATCCAAGCCATGTCTGGCATTTTAGAAAATTCGAAAACGTCAAGAAACAGAACAAAGTGGTAAGAGATCCGGATGAGGTTGTAGGAATTTCGATCACTGCGTTTTGCTAATCTCATGACAAAGCTCGCAACGTTCGGTCTCAGTTGCCCTTCCTTGTGTTATACAAGGTGTTCGGACGAAGCTGGGAGAAAATTGAAGGGGTAACTCTATGCAACATTCTAAGATGAAAATTAAGAGTAACAATATTGCGTTTGACGCTTCGTTTATTAGTTATAAGCAATTAAAGAAACGAGCTATTTTGCGCCTGAGAGCAGGCAATCGGGCGACACGGTAGGTAACGTTGCTGGCTGCACAGTGATGCTCGATCGTAACTACATACGGAATACGGGGCTTCAATTATTTTTCCCATGCTCCTTATAATACATGGAATACAGCGAAAGTTGGCGTTTTCGTTTCTAAAATTGGAATTTATTTCGAATACTTACAACGATTTTTGTGACATTCGATGCTTAAGGATTAAACGACATTTTGCTCGGGACTACCACGTGAAAGTTGTTATCGGTATCCGATAACATTTACTCTAAGGTGTTGAGTATCGATTTTTGAGTTTCGTAAATAACCCGACAGGACGCCTCCGTGAGTTCTTGCTCCTCCACGGTGTACAGATGCCGGAGAAGCGTTTGCACGCCATTTCTGCCGACTATGCAGGGTAGGGACATGTACACGTCTTTTTCTAGGCCGTGTCGGCAACCCTGGAAATAATTAATAATCAGCTCTTGCTGTAACAATACCATTAAACGGGATGTATTTTATGTCCCCCTGACGGAACTCTGTTCACAAAAACTTTGTGCTTTGGTTATTACGTTCCAGGAACAAAAAGCTTAATGCAGAATATCCATTAAATTGACGTGTATAAGAAACATAATTCCTCCGTTGAGAAATCAAAGATTAGAATAAGAACGTTAAGAGCATATAGAAGGTTCCATATGCGAACTAATAAAAACTTTATTATTATCGATATTTCGATGCGATAAGGTATAGTTGATTGAAACGGTTACCTTCAAGTATGTGGATACTGTGATACAGATGCAGGTATTTCGTACGATGGCGTCCACGACCTCAGCGGCACAGATACCGGTGCCCCAGCAGCGATAACCCTTTCTCGAGATAAGATCGTTGTCGCACTCGATTATTTTCGCGTGCAATTCGCCCCAGGACTCTGGGTCCGACCTTGAACCGATGTCTTTGTTGATGTCCTTCAGTTTAATGCCCATGACCGTCACGGCGGACCAGATAGGCACTGTTCAACAACGTCTCATGTATTTTCATAGTACACAATTGTTTAACCCTTCACTGGTGTCATTCGGTCACAAATTAGTCGCTATTGTAGTTAGAATTTTTGTGCCATAATCACAATCAACGTTATCGGTTAATCATAGCGAAATCAGAAATACAATTTAATACAATAATTACTTTAATATATAATAATAATAATAATAATACGATAATTACAAATATAACAAAATATAATGTGATACTGTTAACAAATGTCTGTAGATCATAATTGAGTTGTATCTTTTTTCTGAATTTTTCAATATCATTTATCTGAATATCTAACCAGCTTTCGATCTTCTCTAAACTATTCTTTCGCCATAACAAGACAAAGTTTCCTCTTATCCTGACAATTCCCTTGGCACGCCAAACGGCTCATAAATGACTCGCTAATATCAGTTGCGCGATCGACGTATCACCGTCATTAATCGAGGGGTTAAGCACAGGAATGAAGCCGTGTTACGAGATGCTCGTTACCTGAAGTGGGCCCGTTTTCACAAATTATAGAGGCCTGCACCGAGTTCGCTGAAATCCCAAGCTTCTGCGCGATAAAGTACTGGAACCTACAGCTGTCCAGAAATGTCCCTAGCCCGACCACGCGGTGCGGCGGGAAGCCTGAGAGTTTCATGGCCGCGTACGACAGTATGTTCACTGAAAACGGAACAGTGAACATCGTTATTCCACTACGCGTGCTCTCGTTTCGATCGTCTAGGCGATTTGTTTCTCGATTTTCATTCTGAAAGCATTAACTCTTCGAGCGCTGAATACTCTTGGTCTAAGCGCTTCGAAGGGACGACGCGTTATCGCTAGGGACGGAGTATTGTTACTCGTACACTGACAATCGCGTTAGAGTAAGCGAAAGATCGAAAAAATTGACAAACGCATGTTTTCGTCCATAGTTCCTACGAGCAACTTCTGTCAGACGCATATATGCGTTCATAGCACTCAAAAAAGTTCACGCCGAAATGTATGATCACTGAAAAGATCATAAAGCGTAAAAACAGAAATTGACCAGCGCATATATGCGTCCATAGTCCCTACGAGCAATTTTCATCAGACGCATATATGCGTTCATAGCACTCAAAAAAGTTCACGCCGAAATGTATGATCACTGAAAAGATCATAAAGCGTAAAAACAGAAATTGACCAGCGCATATATGCGTCCATAGTCCCTACGAGCAATTTTCATCAGACGCATATATGCGTTCATAGCACTCAAAAAAGTTCACGCCGAAATGTATGATCACTGAAAAGATCATAAAGCGTAAAAACAGAAATTAACCAGCGCATATATGCGTCCATAGTCCCTACGAGCAACTTCTGTCAGACGCATATATGCGTTCATAGCACTCAAAAAGGTTCACGCCGAAATGTGTGACCACTGAAAAAATCATAAAGCGTAAAAACAGAAATTGACCAGAGCATATATGCGTCCATAGCACTCTCAAGGTTAATGCTGAAATGTGTGACCACTGAAAAAGTTATAAGATGAAGAAAACAAAAATTGAGAAACGCATATATGCATCCATAGTTCCTATGAGCAACTTCCGTCAGACGCATATATGCGTTCACAGCACTCAAAAAGGTTCACGCCGAAATGTGTGACCACTGAAAAAATCATAACGTGTTAAAACAGAAATTGACCAGCGCATATATGCATCCAGAGTCCCTACGAGCAATTTTCGTCAGACGCATATATGCGTTCATAGCACTCAAAAGGTTAATCGGGGAAAGTTGCGAAACCTACCTGGCGCCGTTACAATTAAGAGTATGCTGTTCGGCGCGTACTTGCAGACCTTTGGTATGACATCTCTGAAGATGTTCAAGTTCTGCTCCAAAAGAGTGCTGGAGTCTTGATCGTTCGTGGCTCTATCGCCCACTGTGATCACGCACACGGTCGCGTCTCTGGCCATGGAATAGTCTGAAGCAATTCATGAATAAATTATTGCAACCTTCTCTAATTTACTGATCCTTGCCAAAGATCCGCAAATTCCGAAAGATCCGAAAATTTGCAAAAATATCATTTGGTATTTTTGACACACATCTCTCGAGTGCAAAGGGTTAAAACATAGTTTTTGGTGCATATTCTTTTACATCCCTCTACTTTCGAACATTCAACATTCGCACACGTAGTTTCAAGAACCAATCGTGTGCGAAAGTCGAGAGGGCGTCCGTACTCGAATTCCGCGAGTAAACTCGACACGTAGGGGGAAGGGGAGGGAGGAATTTATTTTCACCTTTGGTGCCGACGACCTTCGGGTTGCCGAGGAACGCCCCTGCATGGCTGATGTCTTCCGCTTCGGCTTTCGCCAGCTCCTCGTTCAGGTCTATGAACACCAGCTCGGAGGCGAGCCGCTGCGCAACGTGTAACAGAAACAACGATTATAAAACGGGTAATTAGCGGCAGCCAGCCGACGGCCGTCGGTTATTACGCACTCGGAATATCGTTACGCAATCAAGACCCCCGGGATCTCGCATTAGGAGCGTGTACACGGTCGCGCGCGCGATCGATCGCGCCATCCGAGCGATCCCTTAATGCGAAGGATCGTTAGGGCCTCTGATCGCGTCTGCTCGAGCGAGACCGGGCGAACGAGGCCCACCACTTTGTCGGCGCGCGCTCGATCACGATTCTCCCCTTTTGCCGGAGTTACGCAACACGAATTTCATGGAACTCGCTAGAGGGATTTTTCACGTCGTCGATAATTATCCCCGGCGCTCGCTAGATTGCCTGGCGTTTTTACACGGCGCGACGTAATCGAGTATTCGTACACTGTCGCTGAAAAGTTTGGGTACGCGTAGGTATTAGGGGTTCCGGAAAGTAGTGCCGTTTTCTTGCATTAAATTTAGACACAAACCCAGGCAAAGGTTCCTAACTCGTTCAAAGAAATTTTTAGCAACACAGAAAACACCAAAAATACTCTCAAATTCATCCAAAGCAACAAACAACTGTATGAGAGCTTCGTTTTGCTTGACTTCACTGTTTGTTACTTATTTATTTCGTCTGTGTTGATAGATACAGACCTAGTTACGGTATATGACGTAGATCAAACGAAAGAAAAGTATAAGAGAAAGAGCATCTTTCTTAGGATAATAACACTTTATTCTTGCTTCTTTTATTATTTCATCTTGTTTCTTTACGGGCAATGGCTATTATAAGGTAACATGAAGACAGAGAAAAGAGAAGAAAGTAACGGCGAGCATATAATTATTTAAAATTAAATTATGGGGATAAGCATCTGTGTACTTGCGATCCTTCAAATTATTATAGAATAATAGAAGGTTGGTCTGAACAGAAGAGGCAATTTAGTATCTCTGGATGTAGCATTGAAATTAATATTTTTTTGCGTTTCCATCGATCAAACGTCAGGCGGCCCATTTTTTGTTGAAACATAAATCGAAGATTTCACGTGCAACCAAACTTTCGAACGATAATGTACCCCTTGCGTAGAGGAATAATACCAAAGGAAGCTGATATTTAATTTGTTTTCCGGGTTGCGGCAATTCTTCCATCGACTTCAACCGATCCAGCGGCTGAAAGAAAGGGCTATTAGAGGCTTCGAACGTCCAAAGAACACGGTCCGGAATAATTGATCGAGCATCAAGAGAGAACATTCCCCGGGGCGATTACGTATTTGTCAAAATCTCGTTTCCCCGGCGATAATTGATGCGCCTCTGTCGTCTAACGTCTATAATTTCGTGTGGAACTTTTTTTGTGCACCGCCACCACCATCGCCGCGCGCGTACACACACAGCGAGCATCAATCGCGGCTTCCTCGTTGTTTTTAATCATCCGTAATTTCTCTTGATCATATTGGTCTAATTCGTCCGGATGAATAATAGGGCGCGAGTCGGGGACGTTGGCACGTTTTCGTAGCGAATAGAGAGCGGCGGCGGCGGCGGTTCGTCTTCTTAGCTTTCGCTTCCGCGCCACAGCAGATGGACACATTTTTCTCTGACAGATGGTGCTTTCACACGTTAAGACAAACCAAGAAGCGGCTACCAACAGAAACGGCTTCTTAATATATTACGTTACGCCCTTGTGCTTCCAATCTGTTATTGTACACCGCTTAATCACCATACTTCATCAAGCATGACTTCCGCAGCATGCATAATATCGCAGCTGATGGAGTTTCCTCGGCCGGCCCCGTCGGTGTTCCTCCTTGGACACCCTCTCCCCCTTTCTCCTCCTCTTCTTCTCCCTCTTCTTCTTGGGCTTCTTGCGCTTCTCACCCCTCCTGTTGCAACATACCTACACGTATCGCGCGACGATATTGAGCGGTAATTAACTCGCAAACAGCCCTCCTCCACCGTGTGTGTTTTGTAACGAGATTTTTAATGACGCACGACCCCAGCAGGGGAAGGAGGGGAAGGTGCAGTTTGGAGGAGGATGGGGTGGTCGCGTAAGGGAGGAGTCAGGGATAATTTCTATTCGTATTTCTCGCTGCAGTCGACTGTGCGACCTTTCTCGCAGTCTCTCATGCGGTTTTAGTTACGTATACCTAGCCGAGCCACGTTTCTTCCTTGGTTACCCTCGTCGATTCCGCTTCAGAGAAGCGCGGCCGATCCACGGGACACCGAAGAGGTGTGACACTCGATCCGTCACACATTTTGTCATGCTTCCGGTGCTGGTGGATCGTCTTCGTTATTTTCTAGGAGACTTGGTCCACCCGTAAACACTGCGGTTTTGATATTTGATCCGTGGAACAGGTGAGTTTCTAGATGCGGCTTCGAATTGTGGGCAATATTTGTCTATTGTACCGTTCTTATTGAAATCTTTGTGTGATATTATGTAGAAGGATGAAAAAGAAACCGACTAAGTTAAGTGTAAAATAGTAATAATGTAGGAATGCGATCGAGTGGATGCGAGTTTAGGAAAATGTGAAGAGTATTCGCTTCAATTTATTTTATTCACACCTAAGCTCTGACATCACACTTTACTAAATAAAAGTAAAGTAGAATTTCCTATAATAACGTTTACTTAATAAAACAACTCCAAACCCAAACTGTTTATACTCTCCCTCACGACTCTCTAAAAAATCTAGCGTTTCTTTCACACTCTATACTCTTTTCTGCAATCAGTCTTTTTTATTTCCACCCTCAACATTCTCCCTCAAACCAATTAGTCATATTCCCCCAAAATTCCGTCGCCTCGAGTACTCGCGTTGTTTCATGTCTTAGAAATACCCTATCTCCTTTCTGAAGGAGCTACGTAATTGCAACACCGATAAACCTCAAAACGAAGCGTCCAGAAGTCTCGAATAATGAAAACCGAACGATCTTGACCTGGAAAGTACAAAGTTTTCGAATCGAGAACTCTTTCTTCCTTCTTCGAAACCTTCAGGTTGAAGAAAACCAGTTGGCTGGGAACACGAAACGAGACGTTGGACATCGAGCAGAAAGCTTTTCACCGTGAGCACCGACCGGCGAGATGGTTTGTACGATTTAATGCGGGCCGACGGACATGACACGTAACAACGAGTCGAGGGGCGAGCAGAACAAGAAGAAGACGAACGTCTTATGCAAGCGGCCACTACCGAGCTGGGCGTAGCGCGGACTCGCAAGGTGGACAGCAAGAGCCCGGGAGATGGTACCGGAACGCTGGTACCGCGCGATCATCTCGTTGATCCGATCTGCCAAGCAGGGACCGACTGCACGGTTCACTACGTTTGCTTCTTCTTATTCTTTCTCACCTCCTTCTACCCTCCTCCTCCTTTTCAACCGCCACCTGTTCCGTTGCGAGATAGGTGTGCGCGATTTCGTCAAAGCTTAGCCACGGAATCGTTAAAATTACATGGAAATTGTAATATTTAGGGAAAGATACAACGCTCATGAGAAATTTTTACAATACAATGTTGTATTTAATTGGTTACGAAATTCACTATTATATTGGAAATGGAGAAAAGAACCTGAGAAAAAGAAATCTCGTTGAAAAATTGTCGATGACATGACAACACCTTGATTGCTAGGAAATAAAAGATCGATCGAACATTAAACTATCACTTTCCACGCTAACTGTAATATTTTAAAACGGTTGACTCGTTCTAGAACGTTTATTAATATTTCCCATATTGCCCCCCCCCCCCCAGAGTAACATACATAGAGAGGATGCTTATACAAATCTTCGACTACAACTCCCACCGTCAGAGCTCGACCACCATACCAGTGTCATCCATATTCATGACACTAACGACTCTCGATTTTCCTTAATAATAATCGTACACAATTTGCTTAGAAACGACCACGATCAACCAGAGACCTACCACAAGTAGCTGTAACTGCAAAAAGCAGCTAACGCATCGAGTTACTCTGGTGGAATTGAATTGTCCGTCAAATTTCTGTCATTCCCCGGTCTCAATCGCTATCCTCGAGGATCGTCCTGGCATTAAGGAGTTCGATGACTTCGGACAGAACCCCGGGGCGACGTTTATTATTCATTTCGCATGGGAAATGATCATGCAGCGCGCAAACAAGTGTCCGTCCTCGGAGCTATCATTACGTGCCTCGATGACAGACTGGAACAGTAGCAAACTGGGACATTGTGGCTGCTATTAGAGGACAATACGCGCGTGCATGAGTAGTGTCTAACGACAGTAAGGGCCTCTCACAATCTCTCTTACATTCTCCTACTCTCTCTTCTCCCTCTCTTCTTGTTCTCTCTCAGACTCTCTTACTCTCTCTTCTCTCTCACACTCTTCTTCTCTCACACTCTCTTACTCTCTCTCTCTCTCTCACTCTTTCTCTCTTTCCCTCTGTTTTTCTCTACCTTCTCTTCCTCTCCCACACTCTCTTACTCTCTCTCCCTCACTCTTTCTCTCTTTCCCTCTGTTTTCCTCTACCTTCTCTTCCTCTCTCACACTCTCTTACTCTCTCTCACACTTTCTTACTCTCTCTCTCACACTTTCTTACTGTCTCTCTCACACTCTTTTTCTGTTTCCCTCTGTTTTCCTCTACCTTCTCTTCCTCTCTCACACTCTCTTACTCTCTCTCTCACACTCTTTCTCTCTTTCCCTCTGTTTTCCTCTACCTTCTCTTCCTCTCTCACACTCTCTTACTCTCTCTCTCTCATTCTTTCTCTCTGTTTTCCTCTACCGTCTCTTCCCAGACGCCCGTCTATCCGCGGCCTTCATTGTTTGCCCCCGTAACGATCCACGGAAACCGAAACCTGGAATTACTCGCCCACGTTCATTACCTCCTACTGGAATGTAGTCGGGGTACCGATTACCAGGTCGCACCTCTCTTTTCGACGACGATTCACCTCGTTTCCGCTTCTCCCTCGTCGTAAACTCTATCACGCAAATTCGTCAGCAATGCGATTAACTGCGATGGTGTTCGTTTAATTCGGGCGATTCATCCTCGTTAACCGTGCGAAAGAAGTATGAAACGAGGGGGGGAACAGCGGAACCGAATTTATAACGACATTAGGTAGCTCATGAGAACGAGATTTGAAGTTTGCTATTCCTGTTCGGTATTTGATTATTCGCGGTCGAAGTAGTCGCTTAAACTGTTAATTCTTGTGATATTTATGCTTAAGTTAATAAACTTTACGAACGACAGCTACTTAAGGATTTGATAAAGGAATTAATTAATTTAATTAAACATTTGTGTATCGCACAAACATATTTTAATCGTGAACCGACTGTCGACTAGTAAGAATATTGAATTTTCATCAGAAATCGAGAAGAGTTGAGGTAAAGTTGTGAATTTTTTAAGAGGTTAAATCATCGCCTTCGTAGACGAGGAACGTAAGTCTCTCCGCCAGTGCGCGGACGAAAAAGCGAGATTCCTGGATGAGCAAACGCGATAAGCGCTGGATGTCCTCGCGGACGGGTATGGATTTCAGCTTTCCTCCTCCGCTGACTAACATAAGTCAGCGCCGCGACGATCCTGCGGGGGCGTCCTGCGTGTAAATGCTCGCGTTACGATCCGATAACGAGCGAAGGGAAACGCGTTCCTCTTATACTTCCCCCTTCCGACCCTCTCGCTTCCTTCTTCGTCCTGCTTACACGTTGTCCATCTCTTTCTTCCTCTCCCCCCTCTCTCGACCTCTCTCTCTCTCTGTTTCTCTTCTCGTTCTCTCTCATACTCTCTCTCTCTTTCCCTCTGTTTCCCTCTACCGCCTCTTCCCGTCGCCGAATTCCCTTTTCTCTCTGCTCTTTCGTGGGTCGTTTGCATAATAGCGCCTTTTGAGCGCGGCACACTAACGAGCCTACATTCAACCCTCGTTCCTCGCGTAAACGCACGCACGTGAACGCGCAAGCGTACACTCAACGCATTCCTTCCGTTCTTGATCCCTTCTCGAGACCAGGAATCACACGCATCCTCGAAGGGCGGCCACTGTGGCAACGATACCCTTTGGACAAGTAGGGATCACGTGCTCGGATAGCGTGACAAGAACGTCGACGTCTTTCGTGACAGATCACTCCCTGACCCTCTCTATAACAAGCTCTATGTAGTAATTTTTGAAGAAGTTTGGTAGTTTAAACGTACAGTAGCGGGCAGAAGTTTAAGACCAAGAAAAGTCAAAGAAAATAAATAAATTAGTTAATAAGAATTAACAGTATAAATAAAATTTGTGTTCTAGGTAATCTATAGTGTTCTACCGTAATGACAATAAAAATGAATAAATAAACAATATTTGCGAACCATAAATCTAAGCTATACATTGTCTTCTCGTCTTAAACTTTTGTCCACTACTGTATCTGGAAATGGATTCTAAGTAAGGAACTCCGTTAAAATAAAGGAAATTTTGTCGCAAGTAATTATTCCCGTACGAACTCTCAGAATACCAATATGTTAGACACAAGGTTTCTCGTTGCTTTGGTATCGAGATGATTAATTAAAGATAGCGGGTGTTTCAGAGTCTTTAAAGGTTATTAGTTATTATTAATCATTTTTTTTACTTCATTCACGTATACTTTAATGTTATCTAGCTTTTGTGATCTTTAAATACGATCCACACTTCACGAATATTTCTTGCACCCTTCCGATTTATGAATCGGTGGCTTTCAAATACCATGTTTGAGATCGAATTCGGTCGACCGCGAGTCGGTTAGGTTAGTAATATTCAAAATCTTTCGGCGTACCTTGAACAGAATCGATATCCCGACAGCCACGCCAGTGTAACCACTGCCGACGATGACGATCTTAACGCGATGCCCGTCAACGAAGTCCTCCGGCTGCTTGGTGAGCAGAAACGTGGTTGTGTTCCACACGGTGTCCAGTAACTTCTTCTTGGGCACTGCCATCGTCAACGAACCCGACGCTCGCCGTTCAGGTGTTGCATCCCGGGAAATTGATTTGCGCCGAAATCGAATGAGAAAACCGGGAGTATCCTTGTAGTACTCTGCAAAATTTCTTCCTGGCCGGATCAAACAGCGAAAGTGACGGTCAAACGTAGCATCGTACCATAAAGCTTGAAGTTATTCGATAGAATTAGGCACACGTTCGAGATGGAGCTTGATACGATCGATTTCTTTATTGAGCCTAACGATACTTAACACGTTCACGGTGGATGTTCACCGAGAGAGGCTAGTCTGGAGATTGGAATTTCTGTTCCAGTGTGATGTAAAAATGCCAAGTGAAGATTGTATCAGTAGCTTTTAAATAACTCAAATTTATTTGATCTGCACTCACGATTTTTTGACTTCTTATCGAGACACGCAATATGTTACGACGCGATTCCGTGTCATTTGCAGAGAACATATATATTTATTTATTTATTTGACGGGTAAACACCCTTTGTAAAGAAATAATACAGTAAAAATAAAAAATCTAAATGGGTATGTCCTTGACCCGATTTTAGAATCTCGGGTACCCGATAATTTCAGGACCCGATTTCAGCTTCGGATACTCGAAAATTTCGGGTCTCGACCCCATCCGAAGATCGAGTGTCCATAATTTCGGGTATCCGTGGAACCCTATACTTAAAAATATTGGAGTACCTGAAATAGTCGAAGTACCCGAACATTTATATATTTCGGGTACCCGTGAAGCCTTATTCTTAAAGCATAGCTTGAAACTCGACCTGAAAGTATCGTTTCTGACCAAAAATATTGGAGTACCCGAAAGTGTCGAGGTACCCGCTCAAGTTCGTTCGGATTTCAAAAAGTTCGACTCGATTATTTGGGGAGGATGTAGACAAGCGACTTTCTGACGCACAATCGTATGTCTTTCCTTGTTTTTCCACTTAAAAGCAACGAAAACAGCTGTACAGTCGTGCGGCAAAGTGTCGTTGCTTTGCATCGGGTCTTAGTTAACGAGGAACATAAGGAAATCGACAGACAGCTGTCGAATCGGCGCAGATGGGGTGCAATGTCGTCATCGAACGCGTATGCGAATTTCAATTTCCGTTTTGCCGGTCACACAGGAGGAGTTCCTCGCCGGACACTTGAGATCATCCGCCTGCTCTCACCACCAGGCTCCAGTACGAATATTAAATTGCTAATTGAACAGCGCCCTTCGCATTAACTTCCTTTCTGGCCATGCTATTACTCGGACATGCTCGATCGACCGTCGAGCGATTACCGAAATTTTTAGGACTCGATTCTTCGTAAATAACTGGATAAACAGCGATGCAATAATAACAATAACGGTACTGTGAATTTTACTTGGACATATTATTTCCAAATGTACAAGGTGTAACAAAATTAGGTATCCTGGAGGTCAGTTAAGAAACAATTAAACGGACAATTCGTCTACACACATATGTATCTATACACGCATGTACAGTAGTCACATCAAACTGTAGCACGCTGTACAGTAGCTACAGAAACAGTTAGCGTAATTTATATTTGGTCACATTCTACATCTCATTTCCACACCTTAAAATTTTTAAGATCACACGTAAATATCACTCGATGATACAATATTTACACTTAATTAACATACACATTGGTTCGCCAATACTTTTCGCGGCGAAACCAGAGTTCCGGGTGGGTCACATTTCACTAGCTATTTTCAGCAAAAAAAGACGCGTTTGTACTTCGACAGCAGTTCATGATAAATCGTATGTATCTTCATGGTTGCTCGAACATCGACGCTCGGATGATCCATCGGCGGACACTGCGAACAGCTCATAATACGACGCAAAGTACACGAACCAACCGGTCGTTCACGTGGTCGACGCGATAGTTTTCTAGGAAGACGATTCTTGCGCTGTCATTTATTACGCGGATCGAGTACACGTGTAGGTAACCGGTCGCGTGGTGCGTGCGTGTGCGCGCGCGCTCGTTATTGATGAAGACGCCTTTTAAAACGCCGCTTCCTCTGGCCGTGCAATTTCCGGTAGCGTCGCTTAAACACCTTCTCCACCCCCTTCTCGCCCCCTCTTCCGTCTGCCTCTCACTCCCTCCAACATCCTACTCTCACTCTCTCCTCCATCCCCCTCTCACCCCCACCGCCACATTCCCCTTGATTTTTCATTGCTCGACGTCGTTGTTGATCTCCTGCAGAATGCCACACTCCCGCAGGATACTCCTGATATTGTCGGCGCACGTCTGCACCGCCGATTTCTCCACCTCGGTCAACTTCTGTCGCACGGTGCAATAGACACCCTCTCGACCGATCACGCAGGGCACGGACATGTACACGTCCTTGTCTGTACCGTGGGCGCAGCTCTGTGAACAGTATTTTTTAGCCGTTTATTTCGATCACTTATTCAATTTCATATTTTGGCCGTTAAACGATGAGATCGGTTCACGTTGGTTCTTAACCTATCAAATTAAGATTTATAGTTTAACAGCTGTATACTTCTGTGCATGTAATTGTATTTCATCTGGTTAGAAGGAAGCGAGTTACTCGGTTTTTTTGGATAAAGGTGAAAAATCTCTGATCTTGTGAAATTATAATTGATAATAATAGAGCGTTTAGACTTACAAGAATATGCGTGGACGCAGGGAGTACTACTTTAGTGTTCCTAACGATGGCATCGACGATCTCTGCCGTGGAGATAGCGACACCCCAACAACACGAACCCTTCTTTTCCTCGAGTTCCTTGCCACTGAAACGTGCGAGCAAGGAATAAAAGTAATCCCATTCTCTGTGAATCATTTCATTGCTCATCACTCACACGTTCTTTACGTTATCCGCGATTTCACACCACTTCTCGGGGTCGTCCAGCTCCCCTAATCTGGGATTTATGTCTCGAAGCTTCATTCCTCCCACGTGGATGCTGGACCATATTGGTACTGCAAAATAATACCGTTTGATATACGATAATAATTAATTGTTAAACATAGAACCTATTCCAAAGCAATATTTGGTGAATTAAATTATATTGCAACTCTTCTTAAGAGAATAATAAAATTAGCGTAAAAGAACATGAATTATATTTATAACCAGACAGTGGATTTTCGCGAAAATTCAAATCTTTGTAAGAGCAAAAGATGCTTTAGCGGACAAAAGTTTAAGACCAAGAAAACTCACAGAAAATAAATAAATTAGTTAATAAGAAATAACAGTATAAATAAAATTTGTATTCTATGCTAATGAATAAATAATATTACACCATAATGACGATAAAAGTGAATAGATAAACAATACTTGCGTACCATAAAATTATATTTTACATTGTCCTATCGTCTTAAACTTTTGTCCCCTAGTGTAAGTAAAAAAAAATGGAATTTAAGCAATCATTCACCCCATAAATTTTATAACTTCAGTATTTTGTATACTTTCGCGGGTATTCTTTATTTTTCTACGCTCACCAATCCACGGTCTACCTATGACCAAAATCGTGATAGAAAGTACCAGCATTGTCTCCCTGAGCACCGACGGTCATGCAACTGACGGAGCTCCTTGCCACGTTCAGTCTTCTGCTCACGTAATCCTGGAACCTCGCGCAATCGATCAGAGTGCCGACGCCGAGGACACGATTAGAGGGAAACCCTGACAGCTTCCAAGCGATGTAGGACATGACGTCGGTCGGCTGGGTGACAACCAACAGGACAGACTTACAGGCGAACCTCGCCACGGCCGGTATGATCTTCTTGAACACCTTCAGATTATGCTTCACGTTCGGCATCTCGCCAGGCGCCGTTTCTCGCGTGCAAATGATCACCACCGCGGATTCCTTCACCATGCTGAAATCTGTCAGCGTAGAGATTTCACGTTTAATAACACGAGCTCACGTAGACCGTGTTTGTATTCGTTATGACGTCGACTTTTCGTCACTTATAATTTTATTAACACCTTATCAACGGGGTGATAACGTTAATTTCCTATCGCTAAGAAGGATCATCCAAAGCAAAGATGCACGTTGTAAAATTTGGAAAATGGAACGGATCTCTGTGCGAATTCCATTTGTCTAGTTTAGCATACTATCGTACTATGAATTTACGTGAAAATCCGTAATCTAATAATGATTTACGAGTGAACATTTCGAAGAAGTTCAGTGTACCGTTTCTTTCTGAAATTCCATCGAAAACACTGGTTTCTCTAGAAGGAACCCCGTAAATTTGGTTAACGCGCGTTCATCGGATGCTTATGCGAAACACGTGCTATCCTAACCGGCACAAAGATACCGGGGAAAGGATCAACAGGATACGGCGTCCCTTTTTAGAAACCTTTCACCACAAACGGATCCCGTTCCGTAATAAAGACATCGGAAGCTGTTGGAATACAAAACACTGTGAAAGATCGAACGAGCCCTTTCTCCCGCTTCCGAGCAGAGAATCCTCTGTTTTTTCCCCGGCAAGATGCACCGATAAACGGGAAGAGTACCAGTACACGGTGTAACGTAGTGGATCGGGGGGAATAAGAAGCACGGATTTTAGGTAACACCGTCACGAAAGTCAAGTGTGACCGTACAACAGGGGACTCTGTTAGATCTTCATTACCGATAGCATGTAATCGCAACATCTTACGTTAATTATATTTGTGTATTCGAGTGTACGTTGTATGTGTGAGAGTAAATCACACTAAAACGAACGTTATACCTTATTCCTTAGCGTAAATATATCGGAAATAGATATACAAGAAATATCCGTAGATCTAGTGTTAAAATAAAGACGTGTTCATATGGGGTTACAAAATGAATTTATAATCCCCATATGTTCCACTATATTGCTGTTTTATGGTAATTTATAGTACATGCATTCAAATGTATTTAAATCCCCTTTGCCCGATATAAAAATTCTATCGCGATAATAGTAATTCGTACAGTTACTAATTACTTATTAACGCATTGGATTATGCTTTCCCGGTACAACGAACGTTTCCTTCAAATTTTTCAAACGTCCGTTGATTTATGAACGGGAGTGTACTTACGTACGCTCGTGCTGCGCGAAGATGATGCTCGAGATAAATGAAGTCGGTAAAAAACCGAGTCTGTTCTACTTGTTCTGGTAATTGCTACCTGGGTCGAGATCGAAGGAAGGGGTAGAGCTTTGCGTCGCACGAATGCGCGTGAAAGTAAACGTCGCCGAGTGGCGCAAAAAACGTAGCTGCGAGATACCGAAGACCATCGCGTTCCACTGAAACGTTTCGTTTATTATTCGCGATAAAAATATCTGCCAGTGTGAAATAATTTATTTACTTATTTATTGTATATCTGAACGGGTGATCACTATTTGGTTACAAAAAATATAAGAATTGTTGGAACATGCAAATTAGAATGGTAATTTGGGAAATCTATCGATGATTAGCGGCGACTCTGTTATTTTTCCTATGTGCGTTCGATCACTATTTTGGCGAGTGTTTAACCCTTTGAGTGCCGAATACTCTCGGCCTAAGTGCCCTATGTGGACGGCGATTGCGTTGTTACTTGTACTTACACTGACAATCGTATTATTTTTCCTATGTGCGTTCGATCACTATTGTGGCGGCAGTTTAACCCTTTGAGTGTCGAATACTCTCGGCTTAAGTGCTCTGTGTGAACGGCGATTGCGTTGTTACTTGTACTTACACTGACAATCGTATTATTTTTCCTATGTGCGTTCGATCACTATTTTGGCGAGTGTTTAACCCTTTGAGTGCCGAATACTCTCGGCCTAAGTGCCCTATGTGGACGGCGATTGCGTTGTTACTTGTACTTACACTGACAATCGTATTATTTTTCCTATGTGCGTTCGATCACTATTGTGGCGGCAGTTTAACCCTTTGAGTGTCGAATACTCTCGGCTTAAGTGCTCTGTGTGAACGGCGATTGCGTTGTTACTTGTACTTACACTGACAATCGCGTTGCAATAAGCGGAAGAGAGAAGAAACTGATAAACGCATTTATTCGTCCATAGTCCCTACCAGCAACTGTCGTCAGACGCATATATGCGTCCATAGCACTCTCAAAAGGTTGATGGAGAAAACAAAAATTGACAAGCGCTTATATGCGTCCATAGTCCCTACGAGCAACTTTCGTCGGACGCATATATGCGCCCATAGCACTCAAAGGGTTAAGGGTATAGCTGTATCGTACCTTGTGCTTATATAAAGTGTTGCGATAAAATTTGGGGACAGTTAATAATACCATTAAGGACCGTATACGCGGAATAATACAAAACGAAGGTTTGGACGTGCATAAATTGTCATTTATCGGGAGTATCGGTAAATTGCTGCGCTCGAGACGAGGCAGAGGAGCAAGCGAGCTTTTGTTCCCGAATTCCCAAGCAAGGTGGCATATTCTTTTACGAGGGAGCACACGTTCGCTACAGCGCGACTGACAGAGGGACACTCTGCCGGACTAAAGCGAGACGCAAAGAGCGAGAGAGGAAGAGAAAGAGAGAGAACCAAAAAAAATATATCGTGGAGTCGATCATGATCAAGATAAATAAGAGTGGCCATGAAATTTACGAGCTGGCTGGTGAAAAGCTCGAGGAAACGCTTGACTGCGGTGACCGCGTGTAAGCACGCGGCGATGTAGATGAGCAGCGAGATTATAGGACAGGACCGGAGAGAGAACGATCCAGATCTTGGAACGGTCCTGAAAAACTCATTCCGCCCTCCCCTCTCGGGGACGGTGACCGTTGTTCCTGGCCCGTCCCACGATGACAGAAAGTCCCCTGACGGGCGGCAACCCGACGCGACTACATGGCCGTGTCGTCTCAAAGCGGCGCTGCTCCGCAACCTCGATCGAGCCTCGAGCGATCGCGGGACCGATGCATCGATCCGAGGTTTCTGGAATTCGACCTGTCACAGCCTGGATTTATCAATGGCTCGGAGGGAATTATTATGGCAGATGTTTGAATTTTGGCTGTTCATTCTTCAGCAGAAAGTTTGTGACGATGAAAGTAGGTATTGTGATCTAGTGGTTTTGTGGAGTGTGTAGATTTGATTTTTAGAGTATGGTTTCTGAACCAAGCGATTGTCATTAGTCATTTCTGAATTTCTGGTTTACCGTTAATATTGACAGTATATTCTCTGATAGTTCAGTTCTCAAATAAGATTGTTAGTTAGATTGTTTAAGTTAGATTGAGATAAGATTGGATGCCAAGATCTCCCATTTTCTTTTCTCATCGAAGCGCTGCCATTGATTCTATTTACTTTTGTTATTAGTTAGTCTTGAACTAGGGTTGTTCACAGCATTTTCTGCTTTTTCAAAGTACAATTTTTAATAAATTCAACACCAGTTCAAGACCAACTAATAACAGAAGTAAATAGAACCAATGGCAGCGCTTTGTCGAAGAAAAAATTGAAGATCTCTACATTCGGTTGGCTAAGTGCTAAGTACGTACCTGACGTGCCAGTCACTAGGGGACATCCCAAAAAGACGCCGACGTGCTGGATATCCTCGGCCTCGGCGGAAGCCTTGTTCGCGTCGTGGTCGATCAGGCAGACCTCGCTCGCCATCCTCTAAAGATCACGGTGAATCAAACGGTTGATCGAGCGTTGCGATCCGCGACGGCGGTATACTAACTCTCATCAGGATCGCGAGGGCGCAGGCTATCCCGACCTTCCCTACGCCGATGATTGACACCTTGACGCGATGCGGGTAGACGTCGCAAGGACCTAGCTGGGTCGTTATCAACGCGTTCTTCGTGGTAGTCGTAATTGGTGCATCCTCCTGTAACAATTCCAACAAGTCAAATAACACGCTTGGGATTCTTAGTGATTCGAATAGATCAGAAGCGTGGTAAAGTTCATGAAATTTTTAGTGTTTGGTGGGAAAGTTAGATTTATGATGGACGCAAAAGATAAATTGCATACTGATGGTTAGAAGGATAGGACAAAACAGAAAGTTAGATTTGAAATAAATTGTAATTGTAAAAAGATGAATTGCATACTGATGGTTAGAAGGATAGGACGTAAGGATAGGACGTGTGAGGTGTATGATTAGGGGAATGAGGAAGCGTGACAAGAGACGGTAGCGCAGATAGTAATGGAGAATCGAAAAAAATGAACGACGGATGTAACAGAAGAGAAGGTGATAGATAAAATCGGTGTAAAAATATATTAATAATAAACAGCGTGGTCTAAGCATAATTTAATGAGGTTAAGTTATTCGATCTACACAATCACATAAGATATGCGATGATATGAGGAAAAAGCAAAACAGAGGAAATACTTCCGTACATCTTCTTCGCAGGCATCCCTATCCGTTTCGGTCTCGCTCTTAACGGTCTCTGTGTCGTCCATTTTCCTGAACCTGAATTCGCAGAGGTGTTTAAGTCGCCGATTTCATTAGCGCGATTCGATGGTCGAATTTAAGCGTCGGTTACCTCGCTAATTGGGTGCAAGTAGAGACGTTCTGTAGCTTGAAGCTGTCAACCGCCTTTGGTCCGCGTTATTTTTTTCTGGAGCGTCGAGATGGTCACCGTTTCTTATGGTGGGTCTACGCAACATCATAAAATATATTGTACAGTTATATAATAAAGTTATACAGTTATATAAAAGAAATATACCACTGAACAGTTTACCCTAGTTATACTGAAACACGTTTATATCAAGAAGTTGAAAAATTTGCTTAAAAGAAGGATATAATAGTATACTAGGCTACGAGTCACAAAAATATGTGGAACGACAAAACGACAATTTGTTGCACGACAGTTTATTATAGATTTACACATAGTAGAAATGCAGCTTCAGGTCCTCCGTAGTCGGGATCGTGGGATAGGTTACCGTTCGGCTGTTATGTAGATTCGGATCGACCTACGCAACCACGTTAGACAGAAACCCCTCCTGCCTCGTTTCTCTGGCAGGTATTTCAGGCTAATCGTGCTCCCCGTTACGAGAAGAGAAGAGAAGAAGAAGAGAAAGAGAGAGTAAGAGAGTGTGAGAAACAGAATGTGTGTGAGAGAGAGAGAGCAAGAGAGTGTGAGAAACAGAAGAGAGAGAGAGAGAGACAGAGAGTAAGAGAGTGTGAGAAAGAGAATGAGTGTGAGAGAGAGAGCGGGAAATTCTGGCGCAGAGAATAACGACGGAAGTTATCCGCGCTCTTCGCTGTAAATTAGCCGCAGGTAGTCGCCCCGGGAGCGCAGGTACATCGCACCGGATTGTTCATATATTTCTGCCCGGTACCCACGCGTGCTGGCCAGCCGGTGTAAAATACATTACTTTCGTGCGTCGATCGCGAAACCGACCGTGTCCCCTCCCGCGTCTTTATTTACCGGTATCAAACGGCTGTATATGCTTGAGATGTACGTGTATTCGCAGGTTGTAAAGGCTCTCCCCTAAACTTCTTTATTGTGGAGATCTTTACCGCAGGAGTATCCCACTTTGAATGTCGATTCTCGGTGGATTTCGTCTGAGCTCAGGCTGTACGCGAATAAAGATCTTTTGAATTTCGCGAACGAATATTGTAGGAATGCGATCGACTGGAGGCGAGGTTAGGAATATGTGAAGAGTGGTTGAGTTGAGCGATAGTCGTGTGAACGTAGAATGTTTGGACTCGAGTGTTTCTAAAGCGCAAAAGATGAGCACTTGGGAAAACGTTGCGACTGAGGAATTTTGGGTGAACATGACTGAATGCATGGAGTGAGAATGGTTGACAATTAGAAAGAAAGGAAATGAGTGTTTGGAAGAAGATATGATAGGCATAATAAGAGCAGAAAATAACTGAATAACGAGAATAATTGAAAGAAGGTATAAATAAAGATTTATTTTACATGTATTCGGTATTTTTTCCTGAAATTTTCACTTTCATCTCTTCTATGCAAATAAGGAATTGTCGGTAGTTCTAGTGTTAATAGAACCGATTCCGTGCGAGCGAACGCGTACACCCTCCAGTCTCAGACGCTTGAAGTTCATCAGACGTTTCTCGCGTAAAGGAGCGATTCACAAGCACGGGCGATTCGCGTGGACTCGATTCGGAGGAGAACAAAGAAGGAGTCGAGGCCTTCTTCTCATTTACCTTGGACCCTTTCGATAAATTACGCCCCGTGTTTGTTCGAGCCAACGGCGACCGAGGCGTTCCCAGTAGTTGGAACGTCGCGGGACCTTAGCACACATTCGAAGATGGATCTTCCGGGGGCACGGGGAAAGGGACCACGAATAAAAGGAGAAACGAAAAAAGACAAAGAAGAAGACGAAGAAAGGGAAGAAGAGGGAACTGGTAGCTTTTTTTCGTGGTTGGTCCTCGCGCCGGGCCAGGGCGCGCAGCCTCTGCACCCCGGACACATTCAATTTTAACGTTAATAATCACCGGGAAAAATGACGTGCTTAAACGCGGCCATTCATCAACGGCCGATCGATATTGCGAATGCGGCTTAACGACGGAGAGATAACATCGGCCGTCCCGGGTTCAGAGTTATTGAATCGCGTCAAATAATATACGAGGCAATAATGCACGAATAGTCCCGCAATTACGGACCCGCGATCGTATCTAAGGCCTCGATGTAATTTAGTAATCGTTCATTCCCGCTACCCGACGATTTCACGAGCATCGGAACGCTTTCGTTTCAGTAAGTGTGACTTTCATCGGTCAACACATTCAGGACGCATATTTGCGTTCTTTCGTTGCAGTTTTTGTGCACCATTGCCGTAAATCTGTAGCAGTACTAGGATCATTATATACTAGGATCGTTTGTGAATATTCTCTAACAATTTCATTTCATTAAATTAATTAGGAGACATTTTATGAATGTTGTAGGAATGCGATCGAGTGGATGCAATCGAGTAAATGCGATCTAGGGAATCGCAATATAGGGACTAGCATGGATCATTTGCAGACGATACCTAGGTAACGGGAACAGGTTCTCATTAATTAAACGATTGATCGAGGATTTAATTAGGTACTCGCATAAAGTTCAACGTTTATAGCAAAGCGCGACAAACAAGAACGAAACGAACCCCGCCTAGATAATTGATTCTCCGCTTTAATTAATCATCCGCGTGATTTTATCGACCGGGCAGGGTCAAGCAACAATAACGATCGCGTAAAGGCCAGCCCTTTATCGGTTATCAGGCTCGTTGCGCCGGTTGATTTACTGCCGGGTATCTATCTGTTCCAATTAACGAAACGACCCTCGGTCGATGGCTAATTTCCAGCCTGTGCTCGACAAGGGGCTGGAATTCTCAGCTACGTATGTGTGAAATATCTGTTTGCAATTCTTGAAACATAATACTGTTCACTTATTAGACAGCCGTTTCTTAATGGAATTCAATTTTCTTCGAAGGATGTCAAAAGGGTATATTTATTAAAAATTGAAAAATAACAATTGTGTTCAAATCTTCTGAATTCATTACCGAAAAAATGGTGAACAGTGTAAACAAGAGAAAGAGAGAGAGAGAGAGAGAGAGAGAGAGAGAGAGAGAGAGAGATGGGGGAAGGGTGAAGTACACAACTATAAACACTATAAAAGAGACATCAAAAAATTTTACTGACGGATCAACTATAATTTTCCAGTTATCCTCTTCAGACGATAATACTACATCAGAATGAAGAAAGGGAAAGCACAGAACAAACACTGGAGGGCAGCGTGATCCGCTGCAAAGCCGTTTATGAGTAATTGTGCGCGGAACTAGCTTTTGATTATTAATTAATCATAGCCTCGAAACGCGATAGCGGAAGAGCTCGGTCTCCTCGAATCGGCCGCGATAAAGGGCGCGGTCGGTCGATAACGATGTCTCCTGTTGGGGCATCGAGGCTCAGCTGAGCGAACGGTGCAAACGAGTCGCCTCCGAGAGATAGTCCTTGAAGGCTGGTCGTAAGCAACCGATCTTCTGGTACCCAAGGGGCCCCCAGTCAACCGATCCGGACACCGGGCCGCGCATGCCTCCGGTGCACAATGCTCGGTAGTACCGCAGCTGATACAAGTATGTTCGCCGTGCAACCGGAATTTTAATTGGCTATTTGTTTGTCCGCTACACTTCGCGGCGCTGCTATTGTCCGGGATGCCAGGGGAAGAACGATCACCCTTTCTTCCCTTTCCCCCTGCCACCTCAGCGACCGGTCCCCTCCTTCATTTGTTCCTCTCTCCCCTACCCATGCTGGTTTGCTTTTCACCGGGGCGCGGTATTAATCCGGCTCGAGGAAAGCGAGAATCCAATTCGTTTCTGTCCTCCGTAGAGGTTCGGGTTGTCGTCGATTTGTTCGGGTAGACGGGTGAAAAGGAAATTCTGCGGGCAGAAACAAGTCCCGAAATTTGTTGAATTCACGCTGGCTTTCAAGTTGAATTGAAATTGTACATCGAGTTGGTTTAACCCTTTGCGAACTACCGCCGCATATATGCGTTCCTGTTATATACAGTCATATGTTTCTCAGAAATCTCAGAAGGCTCGGCTTTACATTCTCAACGTAACATACTTCCATGTATTTAAATATAAACATCGATCGAGTAATAACTTAATGACAAAGCATCTGGAATGTAATCATACTAAACGCAGAATGTCTCCGCAGCAGAGTCGACGGAGCGCCAAGGGTTAACATTTGATTAGGTACCTAGAAGTTAACGAAGCGTAGTGTAGACTAAAGGCTGGTGCCCATGAAAGTCTCCGTTCGATCGCGACAACGATCACCGTTCATTTTTTTATTCCCCTCAAGCTTCCCGACGCGTAGTCACCCCGGCTAGAGTGCCTCGAGTGAGATCCGATTTTTCGATCGCACACCTACCCGCTCCCCTCCCCTTCGCCCCGTTCCTCGTGGTCGATGCAGGGTAGATTAAGACCGGATGAAATTGCAGTTATTACGCGGTGGACCGCGGACCAGAGGCCCCGCATGTATAATCCCGCGGACGCAATACGTATCGTTCTCTCGCGGTTCCACTTATCGGGTCATTAAGCGTTATGCGTTGTAATTGCGCGCTTTTTACCGGGGCCCTCGGTGCCCTGACGCGCATTAATCATCGATACGATCTTCTTTCGACGCCGCCTTCGCGGATGTCTCAATTTGCTCTCTGAACCGGCCTCGGCCTGGTTGGCGCGAGCGCAACTGCCCCCCGACTATGGGGCCCGGCTTGGGTCCCACCGCCACGGATTTATCTCAGTCGAATCTAATTTCGTCGGGGCCGCCTGCGCGGCGAAATACGAATTTAATTCGTTCGACTACCCCCCGGCCTGGGTCCTTGTCCCCCCAACCACCCCCCCCCCTCCATTCTGCCGCCGTGCGGTCGGTAACGCGGCCTAATAAATTAGTAAGCGACAGGTCCGCGATTCGCTTTAATCGCCGACGCAAGAACCGACGCGGCGCGCGTGCAATGGCGGCGGCTGCCCGAAGCGGGCGCAGAAGGAACGCCGTGCGCTTTTTTGCACGGTCCGCGGAACTCTTATTCCAATTAAAAGTCGTACCTCTATTTTAGGCCAGCCTCCGGCCCCTGGCCTCGAATTAAACGGCCATACCCGAGGCTTGGGGGTCCAGCTGAAGATAGTCGCGACGCACGACCTCCTATATAAGCAACGACACGCAACGCTTGCGCGGGTACGCTTCGCGATCGCGGCCGAGAATGTTTTTTTCGTTCATTTTCTTATTCGGTTGACAAGATTTTGTAGGTAGGTAGGTGGTAACGATTGATACGTAGGTGTTTGTATAGGTTTGAGTACACGTTTGGATTAAGCGGAAGGATTTTGATGAGGGTTTACGCCAAGTGTATAGATATCAGAGTATATTACCATTTTTAGATCATTTCGTCGAAGCATTCGAACGGTTCAACGTTCTCGATCCTACACTGACCTCTTCGTTCCAAGTATCGAAAGGAAATCGCGCGGCACAACCAACTCTATCAATTCACAAGTATTATTCAGCTACGTAGGAAACGTGAACACAATGAAGCCGAGTGCGCGATATAAAAAGAGGTTCTACCGTAAAAATCAACTCAGCTTACCGCTCTTACGAGTTCAACGGCACCGCGTAAAGCTCAATGCCAAACCGAAGTCTACTGCACAAAAACCACCGTTACGACCAATCAGATAACGTTCCAGGAGAGCGCAGCCAGCGCGTGCGTCTCCGTCTCATGGAGACACCAAAAAAAAGACGCCACGGTGTGGCCAGAACTACCTTCCCCCACCACCTCACCCTTCCTTCCCCTACCCGTCTGTGAAACCACCCTCGGCTAGTCGTACCGGGAGGACCTCTCTCGATCGAGAACGCGCACACGCGCGCGGCCATAATTACGGCGTTTTACCTCGTTACTAAAAATCGGGCCGCCGCGTTCCTTCGATCTCTGGGCCCGACGCGCGGCGGGGACCTTGGAGCAGCGGAGAAAGAGACTCGTAGGAGGTCGCTGGGACTAGCACCGACCGCACGACCCCCGTGGCTCGCTGAAATATCGCGCGGACGCCGGGTCCGTTTCGATATTCCTGGCCCCAGGGCCCCGATGAGCGGCGGACTCGTCGAAGATCGAAGGAGGGGGGGGGGACGGGTCGGTGGGGCGGCGAAGAGAGACCTCTCGTTTTATTACATCGTGTATCGGGAAGGGGCGAGGCCGATGCGCAATTGTTTATGCTCGTGTCCCGCCCTATCGGACGCATCGGATACACTCTCGAATACCTACCACGTACACGCGCGGAGCGGAGCGGAGTTGAGCGCCGGCGTGATGCGTGGTACACGCAGCGTTGCCCTCGTCCTCCTCCTCCTCCACCCCTTCTTCTTTCTTCTCATCTGACCGGTCCACCTCTTTGTTTCTCGGTTCGGGCTAAGATTATTAATGGCGAAGGGGGTCCGAGCTGTCGCTTCCCCCCTCTCTCTCTCACTCTCGCTCGCTCTTTCTTCCCGCGGTACCCTCGAGTGTCAGTTCCTTGACAATGACGAAGTTTGCACCTCGGACCCACCTCTCGCACCCCTGCACAAAGCGCACGGTTACACGCGTCGCGCGTCTTCGCGCGAAATTTGTTGTCCCGGCCCCCTCTCACCGAGGGAGGATCCAAAGTGTCGCTGGAGGTGTTTTAGTGCGATGAGGCTACGTTACGGGGATAACGGGGCAAGTTTGAGCGACGCGAAGGCGCTCGACGGTGGGTGGGTGGTTCTTCTGGAAGTGTCGTAAATACCGGGGGTAATTATTGGGAGCTAGCAGCCCGGGATCAGGGGGAAGATATAATGGGTAGCTCGTTCGCGCGTATGCGCGTCGATTGTAGAGATTGCCGAGAAATTTGTGATTTGTACGATCTTGAGACAAAGGGACTGGGAGAAGGGAGTCTGGACGCATTACTCGCCGTAAGGTGTATGTATACAAAACGCCGGTCAGGTACCAATAAAAGTGTCATAATGGGGGTAGGTAAATAACTGATTTAACCCTTAGCGGTCGTATGTCTGCTCTCAGCCGTCAAAGCAGAAAATCATTCTGATCGTATTGTGGTAATGCATAGATTTAAGGATTAGTATTGTAAAATGGTACGTTTGGTGTATATCTGGCCGCGGATGTGTTTGAAAGGATTGATAGAGTAGGCCCGAGTGTTTTGTCTTTTGGGATCCCACTCGATCGTGAAATGAATGGGTCAGCACCTGAGTAGTCAGCGTAGAACAAGGAGTTGTGTAGCTTGCGAAGCATAAGCGTAGTTTGTTGTTTTGCGTTCGTTCGTCTCGGTTGTGTCCTTTTTTAAAAATTTATAACGTTTCCTATAGTATAATTAACGATGTCAATTTCTGAGCTGTATACAATTCTAGCTTCTGAGGTATATATAATTCTTACTGAGATTTTACTAGTTTCGTTTCAACTGCGATCGCACATTCTCCTCTTTCAATTAACTTTTTAAAAACCAGCACGGCACCCAAAAAATGGAACCGCAAAGAGTTTAATATCCGTCGGTGCCCATTTTCAATCCGAAAACGATTGCGCAAGCTGAAACGAAGACGGCAGGTGTTTCTAAGCGATCCTTCAACGATCCCGCGCGTTTAGAAGAGCAGCTGTTCCTCGAACTGCATTCGATCACCGTGCGTGGACTGATTTCAGCTTGATAGCCGACCACACCACCGACCTATCCCTCTTTTATATCAAAGCGTCCACGATCGCGCGTCCGCTCCCTCTTCGGGACCTCCCACGTTAAATCGCCTTTTTTATCGTACGCTCTTTCGACCGCGGACCCGGGTTCAGTTTCTCGAATGAAGACACACGGCGTTGGTCACGGGTCCACGGAAGAGTAGCCTCGGTCGTTAGCGGAACGAATCCAGATCCAATCGGGACGGCGCGGTAATTGGCGCGATAGAGGTCTCTGACAGGGGAGAACGAGCCGATGAAAGACTAGGAAGTCCGGCGGCGTTCTAGCGGCGATAATTAATACCGCGAGATTCGAGAATGCGGCGCGCTGCCGCGGAGGTGGTCGCGAACTGGCAAGGGGAGGTGGCGGAGCGAACGGCAGGAGGTGATGGTTAGACGAACTGAGCGGCATGCAGAGAACGAACGACGTGTACAGCGTTCCGCAAGCGTTAGGTCATCCAGCAACGATCGAAGGTTATTTTTTATTCGACGGGTACTGAAAATGGCCACTACGTTGGCCTTCCGGAAGCTTATTTATCTATATCTATATATCGATGAATAAGCTCGTTCTCATCGTTCTCTGTTAACTCATTTTTAACAATCCGAGCAGTTTATTCCTCCTTTTGAGTTCCTCTTCTATCATGGTTCGGTTCGAATGGTCTCAGCTTCCAAATAATTGTAAAACTGTTACGTTTGTCAGACGAATAATAATAAGTGGGCTACTAGGCCCTTTTGTTTCATAAAATGTTATTGTACCATAATCCGGAAAACGAAAAGAAAAAAGCTATGCCAGGAGAGTTTTTAATATTTGCAGCCAGAGTTACGAGTAGTCGAAAATTACGGATAGACTTGTAAACTTAACCGGACCATGACTAGTAACCAGCGCAACAAGGACCACTAAACGATATCCAGGATTATTGTGTAACCTGGACAAGCGTAACCGATAACACAGGTGGTCTAAGGCTTTTGCACGGCGCTGTAGACGAAGGGAAGCGATAAAATCGTGCGAGCGAGAACGCACACCTATCTCTGAGCACTGTCGGGTATCTCTCCGTTTCTCTCGCTTTCATTCGCCCTCCCCCTTCGATCCGTCTCCTC
This sequence comes from Tetrapedia diversipes, assembly GCA_033822845.1. NCBI lineage: Eukaryota > Metazoa > Arthropoda > Insecta > Hymenoptera > Apidae > Tetrapedia > Tetrapedia diversipes. The sequence continues at coordinate 195,408 of JAOPTO010000881.1, forward strand.
TTTAACCCGTTTCTTCCCTCCATTCGCGTTCCGGCTGTGTTTCTTCCCTCCATTCGCGTTCCGGCTGTGTTTCTTCGCGCCAGCCTCGTAGCACCGCGCGGAAGAAAATTAACACCGGGCAAGTGCGCCGCCATAAAGCTTCCCCGCGACGCGGTAATTATGTAGGGCCCCGTATTATGCGCCCCTGCCCAGGCCCGTGTGCTTTACGAGCTGCTGCGCCTAATAACAAAGGGCCCCGATGCACGATGACAAGTTGAAAACATCCGAGGAATCAGGGGTACCGGTCACGTTCCCCTTTCTTCGCGCTGTTTCATTAATGATCAGGTCGAATTCGAGGACTATAACGAGTCGTACTCGTGACACAGTTTGTACATCATAAACGCTGCGTTTTTAATGAAGATCATTCGAACTGCAGCTTTAATTTCCATTTGCGAGATCGTGAATTGTCAAATGTATACTTTATTATCAGTTGGTACTTAAGCATCTCAGTATCGTTAATTACTGTTATCGTCGTTGCTATTGTTAACATATTTGCGACTGTTGACGTGAATTCACGTCTTTTCAAATTCGATTCGTAGTTATCGCTGACGTGAATTCACGTATTTTCAAATTCTGTTCTTGGTTGCGTAAATTCACGTCCTGTTATTTATCACTGAATGCTAAAAACACATATTTACAACATTTCAAAACATATTTTATCATTTTTATCTTCGTCATAACGATACAAGTTTGCGGCAACCAGCTTCAGAATTTCATTATTTTCGCCGGTGTTCAATTATTTTCACTCAGTGTTAGAAACGTAAAAGATTTGCCGTTCGCGAATGTGTTAATTACTGTTATTCTTATTGCTATCGCTGATTACTACTGTTTACGATTCTACGTACTCCACTGGATACAGTTGTTAACACAGCTAGGATAGATTACCATAACGCGTTATACATAGCGGCTATAAAAATCGCAAGAGACGAGGTTAGTAACACATCGTGGAGTATTATTGCTCGACTGGACTGCTGTTTCACAGTCCGGTAACATTCGCGATGATGCTCGGTATTCCGAAGCTTTTTGCGAAAAATACCAACGGTAATAATAACAAACGAGACGTCGATTATACGCGCGCAACGCGGCGCTCTCGTTCGATCCGCTTTTACGACCCCTCGCCAACGTTTGACATGCTTTCGCGCGCAATCACGAGCTGCTATGCATAGAAGGAACGAAAGAAAACGGGCGCGCCCGCTGGTTTTCAACGTCTGATTACGGGTTGCTGCTTATTTTCCACGAGAACGAGAATCGATTCGCTGAGTCTCGCGAGCGTCGCGCTTGTTAAGGCGAAACTTCCAACACGGGTACATATTGTAGGAATAAAACTCCGTTTTACCGATTCTTAACACTTGGTCGACCAATTGGAAGATCTCCCATTTTTTCCTCGACAAAGCGCTACTGTTGATTCTATTTACTTTTGTCATTAATGTAGGAACGCGATCGAGTGGATGCGAGTCTGGAAAAGTCGGAAGAGTACTTGAGTTGGGCGATTGTCGTGCGAACGCAGAATGTTTGGGCTCGAATGTTTCTAAGGCGTGAAAGATGAGAACTTGAGAAAACAGTGTGACTGAGAAATTCTGGGTGGTCGTGACCGAATGCGTAGAGTGAGAAAGATTGACAATTAGAATGAAAGGAAACGAGTGTTTGGAAGAATATATGACGGGGAAAATGCGAGCGCGAGGCAGAAAGCTTTTGACTAACGTAGAAGAAAGGTTTTGATTGTGAACGTAGAAAGAGTGTTGAAGTTGCTAAGTTGTAAAGTCGTTTAAGTTGTTTTTATTAAATTGTTTTAAATATACTTTTATTAATATTTTAATCGCTTCACTTTTATTTTTCACACCTGAATTCCATCTTCCGTTCTACATTTTATACAACTTTCCTATAATATTTCGTGGCGTTTTCGTTTCATTTTCGTGGCACAATGCATCTTGGTGCATTTTAGAACAGACCATTTAACGCGACCTTTTTGCCACCTGTGCCATTTGTGGTACGCGTGTTTGTTGCTCCTTCGCGTTGAACGCCTAGCGGATTCCGACACAGAGAATCGCCTGCAGGAGGACAGAACAATGCTCTCTACATATTGTCTCAGGTGTCAATGAGTCTGACACATGAAACGCAATCGCTCGCGATCGAAGCACATAAGAAATTCCAGGTTTACGACTACGCGCCACGCGTACATACGTGTGCCGCAGCAGCAGGTGAAAACCGGATCGCGAATACCGACGGCGACGACAAGAAATTGTGCCAATGGTGTTTCCTTGAATGAGAAATGATCCAGCGGTAAGAGAGCAGCTTCGCGAACCGTTTGAGCCGCGAGTTCCGACGAAGTGGACACGGATGCATAAATTAAGAAACTTGTCAAGGCAGATAACTTTTACGATGGCGCATAATATTCCCCCGAAGAGATCTAATTAGAAGTTGGCGGAGTTTATTGGTTCCTCGGATTACACCACGGCTGCCGGTTAATGAAGTTGTACAGGATACGATGATAATCATTTGAGCGGCATAAAATCGCTGATAAGCGGTAAAAATTCTAAGTCAAGCAGACACGATATGCATAACTGGTTCTTTGATGTACAATATAATGTACAGGGGCTTTCATCGGCCGGCAAGATGTCTTATTCTGATGTTACCTATGTTAATGAACGAGGTAAACTCACGTGGATAAAAGGTACGCTTACGCTGATGTAAACCATAACGCGTCGCGAAGCCTATGATTCTCGTTGCTCGCGGTTGCGTTATTAAAGCGCGTTTAAAGCTTAATGTGATCGCGGTTATTAAAATATGGCTACTCTTCGCCAGGAGCGGCGCGCTTATCCGACGTTTTTGCGCTTGGCAGCGTTGGTCGTTCGAGTTGGTAACAGTGTGGTGGAATCATAGGCTGTAGGATATGAGAATGAATCTTCGTATGTGAGGATGAGCGTGAAAAGTGTGTATGATAAACGTATGAATAAACATTGTGTTTCCTGTTGTGGAATGAGTGTAGCGAAGTATGATCTCTGTGATTTGTATATGCATGATATTCATAGAGTGAACAGCAATAAAACAGTCTGTGTGTGGTGATAACAGCAATCCTGATAACGTGTAATCTTTAACATATATAGAGAAAGGGTGTTCAAGAACGTATTTCAGTGTATTTAATATTTTTGTTATATTTCATTGTGTTTTTTATTGTTAACCACTTGCGCTACGATTTAACTTTCGGTAGCCGAGTCGCACTCTACGGTATAAACTGCGGTAAGACGTTACATTGACGCCGCACCGCTTCTACGAGCGCAAATTATTAACCAGTGCCTTAGCGCGTTGGTAGGGTCTTACATAAAGAATTTACACGGATATGAATAAATATTCACAACAACAATAAAATTTACTGAAACATTTCCTTATATCGATGATGCTACAAGATGTGATGCACTCTAGAACTGTAGCTCGAATAATGAACGATCCAACTGTTAGCTGACGTGGCGGACACGTCGTTTCTGTTTCTGCGACAAACACCTATCGACGTGGTATACACGTCGTTGGCGGTTTCGGAACAAAAGCATCTCGACGTGCGTGGCACGTCTTTATAGCGCAAGTGGTTAATAATTACATAAATAACTAAATTCCTCAATCGCAAAATTGTCTGACGTACACATCTTTCGCGACTTAAAAACATTCTAATCCAACCATTCTACATTCACACGGCTGTCGCTCAATTCGAGCACTCTTCACATTTTCCCAAAATTGCAACCACTCAATCGCATTCCTACGTTATTCAACAGTCAAAAAGTACGAAGGACAAGCACTCTCGCTATGAGCTCTGTCGTTCTGTCGCGGTAACAGCGAGCTCGCCTAAGTCTTTGATTCCCTCTATGGAAAGGGAGGTAGTAGAAGCAGAAAGAATGGTCCGCCAGGTGGGAGAGGGCGGAGGGTGTAGGACAAGCGGAAGAGGAGAGGAAAATGAAGGAGGATCGGAGCGCAACGAGGAGAAAGAGAGGCCGCGAGTGAGCCGAGAGTAGATGAATTATGTTAAACGCCTGTTTAAATACATGTACGCCTAGGGATACACACAGCGCGCGCCATTCGTCTTCGCGATTTATATTAAATCGCCCCACGAATGACCCGACAACGTGCTTCGTTTCTCTCTTTCTCTCCTTCTCTTCCTTTCTCCATCATCCGTTCTTTCTCTCTACGTCCGAACCGAGACCCAGTTCGCGTGTACTTTATTTCGTCTCTCGATAACAACCCCGCGACGACTGGCCCTCGTTTTGGATTAAAATACCGCGGCTTGTGATATACGAGAATGAATGGCGACTCGCCAAATTGATCGAATGCATGTCTTTATTATAATTGCAAGTTGAATCTATAGGAGTACGAAGGAACTTGACATTATGTAGGTAATACGTACACGATATTCCTTTCAAATTTATGAAACAGTAATTCGAAGGGAGATTGGTATTGGAAAGGGGGTTTTATATTACTGAATAAAATGCACTCTTATTGAAATACTTTGACACTTTATTATATTATGTAATACGAGAAACAGCAACTTTGACGGAATCTTGCGAGCTTCGTCATGAGACGACCCCGTGCGGATCCATCAACCCTTCAGTTCTGTTTCTTAACGTTTTCGAACTTACTAAAATACCAGATGTGGCTTGGATTCTTGGAAAAAGCCCTTGAAAAAGTATGTTAAGGGAAAGCTGGTTTTCGGTTAATTTTTGTTTCGTAGTATTCCTGTATGAAATTTCTAATAATTTGAAATTGAAAAGTACTTGAAACTATTCAGCCTATCGCATGGCTATCTCGTTTTGTTCAGGGGAACGTTTGAGCATCGTTCGAAGAGAAAGTATCTTTCCGTGTATACTTGATTCAATAAGGATGAACATGAAATATGAACAATCCCACGCTATCCATACATACGCAAAAACGACAATGCCTTTTCTGAGCATCAGCAGTTGAGACATAAACAGGTATTGATGTAGACGCATGAATGTTCCGCAAGCTCGTGAAAAAGGCTTGTGAGTCACTATAAACGTATTAATTCGGTGTCCCATGGGATTCGACAAGGTGTCCCTGGGACCGTCCTTGGGATCAGCGGTTCAAGGAGGACCAGCAACGTCGTTGTCTCCGAATGAACCCTGAACCTTTCCACGAACCGTTGCTGCGCAACCATCGAGCAGGATCGCGAGCGCAAACGAGCCCACAGTGCGCTTAATTTACAAAGGACAGCGTTGAATGCGTCCAAATAGGGTATCCCTATCGGCCGTGACGCTTATCAACCTGGAATCGATCGTCCCGTGGCAGAATCTCCGTGTCGGCATTAACATAACACAACCTCCTCGCGTCACCGTTCGCGGATGCTCGAGGGCGTCCATAAAAACCACCGTAAAAACTTGCCGGACATCGTGAGTTTCTCGGTTTCCTGGTCGATTTTATCATTTATCAAGGCATCGTGCCTCGACCCTGGACCATCCTCTTCGGCGTCCGGCCAACCTTGACGCGTGTCCACGAGGTTCTCGTTCGAGACACGGGGAGGAAACTAATCCAAGAGAGAAAGAGAGAAATAAGAGAGGGAGAGAGAAATGTGGATGCATAGAAAAAAAGAGAGTGAGGAAGGGAAATTGGAGAGAGAGGAGAGAGAGAGAGAAAAGGGAAGAGAGAGACATGGAGGCATAGAAAGAAAGAGAGGAAAGGAGAGATAAAGAGAAAAAGAAAGTGGGAGAGAGAAACATGGAAGCATAGAAAGAAAGAGAAAAAAAGAAAGAAAGAGATAGAGAGCGAAGAAGAAGGAGGGATGAGCATGGCCGGTCGATCATAGCTGATTTACTTTATGATTTCTAGCAGTGTGTACCGCAACAGTGTACACAGATCGCGGCGGATATACATTCAGGTGTAAAAGCTGCTTCCCGCGCCCTCGTCGGCACCGGCCGCCGTTCGCGGAAGAGGAAACCTGTAAGGTTAGCCGCGAAGCATCCTCGACGATGTTCAATGGCTCGCCGTTGTGTGCAGGTGCACGCGCGGTGTTCGCCTCGGTGTACGCTCGACCGGCGAGCATTCCTTGCGGCTTTCTCGTCGTAAAATTAAAATACCGTGTACGACACTTCGCTGGAAAGCTTGTCGAGGAGAAAGCGTTTGTTCGTTCGCGTCCTTTACTCCTGGCTCGGTATTTTCGTGGTACGCTGAAATTTCGAATGGTTGTTCCCCGTTGTTATTGCGTTGGTATTGCTTTAACCCTTTCTACTATAATCGGAATAACGTTTGTTCTCGAGGAAGTAAAACAAGATCTATAAAAGGGAAGCTTCGCAAATGAATTATCTCCAAGAATAAGCCGTATTGCCGTGTAAATCGGATAAAACCAATTCCTCGGAATTTAATAACGCTTAGAAAAGCTTATTCCAAGATGCTGATATCGTCGCTGCAATTTTACAGCGCGTCGCAGTCAAACCGAGCGGAACGAAACAGCTTGCCGCAGCTGACCGCTTCGACGGGATGTAAACGGGCACCCTGTCACGTTCGAGGAATTTTTTAATTCACCCCCTCCCTGTCCACGATCCGCCGATAACTCCTACAATGGCGGCTCTGCCTATTACCAGCTCCAATTAGACGATACGTCCCGCGGACCTATCTATCCAGATACAGATCAGCGCGCGATGTCGATTCGCGCGATTCATCATCGGCGAAACCAGAGACGCGAGCTGCCCTTCCCTCTCGAGCGCCTCCAGACAGCGACGATAACGAATAGAAAAGAGGGCGTGGGCGTGGGCGCAACGCGCGTAGCGGTGCTCCGTGTCGGGCCGCGCACGTAACGGGGGTTCCCCGGGGAACCGGCCAGGCTGAGCAAATAAACGATAAATATTAATTGAAACCGGCGAGATAAAACAAATGAATCCTTTCGCCACCGGGACGAGCGCCGGTCACGAGCCGGGCCGCCTCGAAGGGGGAAAAAAGGAGGGTAAGAAGCGCGCAAAGAAGGAGCAGCGAGTTGAACCATGTATGCGTGTGCATCTGTGTGTATGTGTGTGTATGTGCAAGCGCAAAGGCGCGCGGAATCGTGGCTTGAATCACGAAGAGGAGCACCGAGCGAACACGGAGTCCGACGAAGAAGAGGGAAAACGGTTGCTCGCGAGTGGAAGACGAGAGGACGAACAGAAGCGAAAGGGGGAGAGAGAGCGAGCAGAAGAAAGAGAGACAGAGAGAGAGAGAGAGTAAGAGAAAGAGGAAAAGAGAGAAAAACAGAGAGAGTTGGTTCGGTCAGGCAGAACGATGCCGCGGCGGCTTCGACCAGTGTGATTTATACAGAATCATATCTCCATCTGAACGTCTTCATTTTTAACGCACGGTCGAGCCGCGCGATCGCTCCCCGCCGAAGCGGAGTCCGCTCCGCGTTTCGGCCTCGGTCACTGTTCTCGCTCGACTCGCCAGGAGAGCTCGATTGGGACGAAACGAGGTAAAAGGAAGGTGGAAGAGATGCTTGCGCTCCACCAAGCTTCGAACCTGGCAAATTTCGTCGTCGCCCTCTCGGTGGTCCTTTCGGTTTAACCCTTTCGATACTACTGCTCCCATTGGCGGTGACCACGAAGCGTCCTTTGGGTACTACCGTCAGTCACCGACCAGTCACTCATCTTTCGCGCCTTAGAAACATTCGAGTCCAAACATTCTACGTTCACACGGCTATCACTCAACTTAGCCACTCTTTACATTTTCCTAAACTCGCATCAACTCGATCGTATTCGTACAGTACCGAAAGGGTTAATTTCTCCGACCTCTCGCTCATCTACTCTACCCTCCTCCTTCTACTCTTCCCTCGTACAGGGTTCTCGTGCTCTGTCTTTGGGTCCCTTCGAGCGACCGAGCGCTCTCGACTTCGATGCGTGGCTGTTGCAACGCGCTGTCCCGTTTTATACGCGCCCACGGCGATCACCTCGAGGAGAAATCCGCTCGCGTTGCGCTCGATGATACGGGCATTCTGCACGGAGGGCCGATCGGGAGGGCACTGAGCGAACGATACGCTCGTATTGAACGATTTCGTGGCGCTCGCGCGTGGAGAATCGCGGCCCCGCTATTTTCGGCCGCCCGACTGGGCCTTAAAGGGGTGAAGGCAGGTCACTCGTCGCGAATGAGGAAGCGACCGAGCGTGTAAAAGCGCCATTTCTTCGATCGCTTTTTTTCTTCAAGTCTCGTTTGCCCTTTACCTTAGACGGGTAACGGTAACGGTAATCGTAGCGAAGGTACACGTTTTCGCATCCTTACTTGTATTTATTAAAAAAAAAAGGATTATTTTCGTGGGCGGGGAAATGGTTTTCGGTATCGTAATATTTTCAACGTGTACCCATGAAGAAATGGTTTGTAACTTTCGTGAAATGTCTTCATCAGAGGAACGAAACACAGAAAAATGTTCACGAGAGCTTCATATCTGTTTTCTGGAACGTTATTAGGTACTGTGGCGGAAATACGTCAGAGAAGTTACCGCCCCTAGCGGCGAATACGGAAATATGGCTATTCGGTCGTTATGATTTACGGAAAAGAAATGGCTAAGAAGATATCGGTTAAAAAAGTAATAACGAAAAACTGTATCGCAAATAATTGAATATTGAATACATTACTAGTTTTTGGTGTGCTTAATTAGCCACAGTACTTTATACTAAACGCCCTCCTACCTCAACACGATTTCTCTTCCCGTTGAAGAAAAGAGAAGTGCCCTCGTCGGAAAGATGACTCACGCGCCTACTCAACTCCTTTCAAAGCTCTCGACAACTCGATCGTAGTGGACGCGACGAAGGCTAACCGGAGGATACCTCTATCTAGGTATCGTCTTAACTCTCTCGCCGAGACCACGATCCCTCTTATGTCCGGAGGGTGTGCACTCGGTAACGGGTACTGACGACTTCTTTCGAACGATGACCAGCGATTCCCGACAGGCTGTTTGCTGACGATTGCCTTCGATCCGTTTCCGGCACACCCTCCCGGCGTCACGAGATGATATCCAGCTGTTGGATGGTGGATGATGCAAGTAGTATTGGAAAACGAAGAGATGACCGACTATCCACAAGCTAAAAGATGCGGGACGCAAGCAAGAGGAATCGGTCGCTAGGTCCTCTCATTCTCCCTACTTTTTAGATGCCTCTCAATGAATATTTGTAAACTTTACACGTGTTATACATTAAAGATTTAAAGGAAGACAAAATCGAGAGATGTAATTTACTAGAGGCTACGCAAATCGCAGAAATACGTGCGCCGGGATAGGAAAGTGGAATTTCTTGCAGTACCTGAAGGGTTAACGTGATTAGAGTGTCGGATCGTGGATCGGTTGCGTTTACAGAGCACACTAGAGATACATCTGCCGTGCCAGCAGCGTTCTTGCATCGCCGTGTACGTAGTTTCGCTGCACGAGAAAACTGTAATAAGACCGTGGTTTAACGGCAATAATGTGTAACGTTGCATTGTGATCTGGAACATATCCTAAACTGTTGTGCAGCGATCTGCGTGTACAACTCGAGACGCGGAAACAGCGTTTACAGCCGTGATCGAGCAGCACGAGGCGCTGCGATCCTTTCATCTTCTCATTTTTCCTTCGGCGTACGCCACGCAACACACATACGTTCCGAACAATTCCAATCAACGGAACACCATCATCTATCTAATCACCGCGGGCTCGACGCTCCACGATTTTACTGCTCGAACGATCAACGATATTTTCTTTCACGACGCAACCCTCGATCCATCCTCTCGAATAGAAGAACGTTCGCAGGGGGAGGCAAGAAACATCCGTGATACATCACCAATCCCATTAGCCAGCAATTACATAAGTTTCCTCTCATCGAGTACTCGGCACCGGGATGATAAATTCATGTCCCTCTCGGTTCGAGCTCGCAGGTGCAGCCTCGGGGAGTTTCGAATGTGCGAGCGTTCCGATACAACACCGCGGTCACCATTCTAGACGTGCTCGCAGGAGTAGACACTTAAACCCTTTCACAGTGCAATGAAATGGCGAACAGCGCAAGAAAAGCAGCTTAACCGTTTGCGTACCATGAGCCATTTTCGCGCTCTTCAGGTTTCGTGTCGAAAAAACGCAGCAGTAACCTTAATTTATAACGTTTCAATAGCTTATCCATTAGTTGATGTACCGTAAGTCAGGTAAAAACACAAACGATATGGCGTTTAGAAATTAGCATAGCAAGTTGTGCGCATCTGTACATACGCTTTAGTCCACGTTTCATTCACTTCGGTATCTAACTTTCTTATCCTTTTGAATAATTATGCCAGATTTAGTAGCAAGAATGTTATGCTCGAAGAGGAGTTCCATTTCTTGGCTATACGTTCTTCCATTTTATTATTATTTTTCTGTCAAACCTAGCAATATCGCACGAACGACAGTAACGCGTGTCGAGAATGCTACGGCAACGTGTTGGACACCATCGGGTACATTGACTGGACGCGCTGCAGCTTTGCTTTACGACACGACTGACTGACGTTTAATGCCGAACGGCACCCTTTAGCACCTATACCGCTCGTGGACGCATCGTCTCGGGGCTGCCGCCAGCTAATTCGTCGCGGATTTCGCGAAACGCGCCTCACACACGAACAATTACGATTCTGGCGTCGACACGCACGATAAAGAGATGCGCGGTGGGAACACGTTCAGGATATGAGAGGATATCGCGACGAAGATTTGTGACAAAATGGAATCTTAGCAAAGGCGATTCGATAACTTTGATTTAACCAAACTGATATCTTTGTTTTCCTGTTAATATATATATAGGAAAATTCTACTTTACTTCTATTTAGTAGAGTGGATGGTAAGATTCAGGTGTGAATATAATAAAGTGAAGTGATTAAAATATTAATATATGTGTTTAAACTAATTAAATAGTATATAGTTTAATAGTATAAACGACTTTTCGACTCAATCACTCTTCACATTTTCCTAAACTCACATCCACTCGATTGTATGCCTAAATATATTAATTTATTAATTTATTAATATACGGGTATAGCCCTTATAAAAATAGTAACAATCTTCTAGTTAAAATAGTAACAATCTTTACGATCATTGCAGTTGAACTTATACTTTGTCGGTAAGACGGAGTATTACAGCGATTTAATGGGACAGTCATGTAATGTGGTTTCCGAAAGTCAGCTTGATATCTTCATTAAGTAACGGGTACAAAAAAGGCATGACAGATGTGTCACGAGACACCTTCAAAGTATTTTTATATTTTCGGTTTCAGAAACTTTCTCCCCGGTTGCATAAGACAGGGCATTCAAGTGAAGTGGAACGTCCTTATAAGGGTACTTTTACAGAATTCAAGCTTTATGAAGTAGTTTCAACTACTGTGTTCTAACAATTCCTATCAGTTTCCTCTACCCCTACTCTTTAACCGGTCCAAAAATCTGTAACATTTGTTTCACGCAAAAAACGTTTTCAATACACTGTCTAAATAAATGTACAAAAATACATAAAGTACAAAGAAATATTTAAATCCTACACCAGTTGAAAGTATAAACATAATTATTTAAATGCTCCAAAATCAAAAAACAATAATTAGAGATTTGACAGAACCCGAAAATATTGGATTGAGTGGAACGAACAACTTATTTTGTATTGAACAACAAAAAAGTACATAAATTTATAAAGATCGTAGATTTATAAATGTTGCTGTGATACTTTCTAGGAATTAGGAACACAAACTCACCCTGTGCCTAATCCAAACCTAATCCAAACCTAATCCAAACTTAATCCAAACTTAATCTAAACTTAACCCAAACTATTTCTGAACATAACCTGAACCTAACTTTAACTTACCACGAACTAATCCGAACCTAATCCCAGCCTAATTCGAACCTAATCCAAACCTAATCCAAACCCCAAATGTCACTTTCGCGTCCTCGCACGCCTCTACCAATTACCCAAAAACGTCCCTACCAACATTTCTCCGTGGCAACAGGTCGAAAACAGTTATTAATCGACGAAAGCCAGGTTATACCGAAATATCGCTGAAATTCACAACGGAGACCGTCAGGGATAATAGTAATTATTTTTGAAAATTTTGCTCGTCAAGTCCAAAACCCGTCAAATTGACGGGTCCCGTAAACTTAGTGTTAAATACAAACATTTTTTCACGGCCACCATTCCCCGGAGAGAAATACAACCGGTGTTGAGCGGGACGTTTATGGCGCCGTGAACAGAGCCGCATCGACGAGATGTTCGCAGGCCGTCTTCCGCGCGAAAAGGCGTGGACCAGTGCCACGTGATATTCGGAATGATCGGAATGAACACGACTTTCGACCGCGTTTTATGTCCCTGCCCATCGGAAAAGGTTTACACGCGTCCCGTTGCACCTGACGGACCCGTGTCCCGACAAGTTCGACGGTTTATCGCGCTCGATTCCAGCATATTTATCGGACGATCACCGAAGCCGACGTCTACTTTGCGCGGCCGGGTCGTTAGGGTTCTAAAAATCGCTACGCGCCGTTAGGTTGGCCATTTTTTACGGTGACCATTGATGTCGCGAGCGGCGAGCGCAGGTGCTCGGGCAGATGGCGAATAAATAATTATACCTGATTCGAGGTTCGCGATTTATGCTTTATTGAAACTTAACGATCCTTTCGTATATTCACGCGTTGTACCATTTTCTCTTTCTTTTTCCTGTTGGTTCGTTACATTCGTTTGCCATTGTCTGCCGGTGTTTTATATCGCGAAGGTGTATACCAACTGTGTGAAATACAACGGCGAAGCGAATGATTCCCGAAAATAAAAATGAAAAAGTTATATTCTGTAATTTGCAGAAAGGGCATAGAGAATCCGAGGGGGTGAAAGCAATCGGAGTTGATTTTAATTACGACGACGTGTATGGCTCCTTGTAACCGTGTTCCCGTAATAGCGTCGTGAGTTATCGGACGTTTACGGCGGTGCCCATTACTCGATTTTACACTGGCGACCGATGGTAATAACAGTTACGGTGTTGAAGGTGGCCGGTGTCATAGTTGATCATACATAATCGAGACCGCCATTCTTGGCGTTTTACAGACGCGTGAATTCGACGGAAACACTGAATCAAAGGAATTCGCAATAATCGACACGTAACACTATGATACAGGCGTCCTTCGATTTTCGCATACAATTGGTTCCTGAAAGTGTGGATTAAAACATATCCCACCATATACAAAACCTGAGCAAAAGGTGGGACCACTTTTAACCCACCTAACCCCAAAGAGTTAACTCTGTCTTTCATATGTCTCTACCTTATTTTTCCACTTCCGATAAATTCACAAAATGGATCATCGTTTCTCTTCTTTCTCTCAGTTACACATCTTTGTCTTCGCGACAATTCAGCACCGCTTCAGCGATCCAAACACCTAAATTACCACCAATTATCGACCATCGCCCATCGGGACCCTCTAATTAACCCCCTTCCTTCCTTCACCCCAAAAAATTAAAGCAGCTGCACCCCCTAAGCGTTTGTCCTCGAGAAACCCGTCGTGTGCAAGAAGAGTAGAGGGCAAATTTACGCGGACAGCCAAGATGGCCCGCTCGAGTCCGTCTTCGCGGCGATGTTGAACGAGCCCGAGACCGTGGATAACTCATAAAGTAGGCTCGTTTATTTCATCCAAGCCCTTTGCGGGGCCGGCTCGTTGTTCGCTCGATCGGCCACGTCCTTCTAGGCGCCCTATACGCGGCTGAGTAACGACATTTTCGAAATGTGTACAGTCGGTCATGAAAGTTTTCGCTACGCTTGTCAAACCGTACGTGGGGCATTTTTCAACGCGAAACAGCTTTTGCTTTTTAAAAATTCAAGATACCTTATAACTTTAAGACAAAGTGAAATGGCAAACATTTGCCAACAGTGGGATCATTTTTGTGTAATGAAACGGACTGTACAATTAATAAAGGAACGAAATAAGTACTATAGGAAAATGTGGAAATCCTCTTATTTGAACGATTTTCAACGATGTTAATTACTAATAATAAATAAATTTGAATGTGCAAAATTGTTTAAAACATATAAAGGAGTATCCAACCAGATGCTTAGCTTTTATAAACAATTATTTTTGCTTTATAAGTAACATTTATAAATCCCTTTCAATCCCGCTTTTAAAATCAGCATGAACTTTCTGGACAACCCAATACATAATCAATAGAGTCGTTACAGAAACGTGGTTACACATTATTACAAATTCCCTTTAGATGTCGCGGTTACTACTCTAACTTACACATTCCAATAACTTTTCAATTCTCAAAATTTGGCCAGCATTAGGAGACTTTTGCGATCGACTGTCGGGTAATTGCCTTTTTGTCGCACGAAAGCACCAGGTCCTGAACGGAGAGGCGGAATCGGCCGCGTAGGGCTTCCCGAGCACGCAACGATCTCTACGTAGAGGAGAGGACAACACGGGGAACGTGCACCTGCAGCCCAACATGGGAATCCCTGGAATTCCTCGATCAACCGACCACGTTCTTCGGTACGATAGATGCAAAGCGAGGCTTGTCGTCGATAAACGACAACGTCCCGCGTTCGTGAAAGACGCCGGTTCTTTAATTTATACGGAGTACGGGCTTGGAGAGGGGCCACGGATGATCGCCATGATCGAAATTTATCGATGCAGGGCGGCGTTATAATCGGCATGGCGCTCGTTAACGACGCCGCGATTCGAGCGCGAGAAATTCGAAACGTCCGATCGATCGTACGCTGATGTCCATTGAACGCATTGTTATAGATCACTGAATTGATCATATAAGAGATCGGAGTGTCTAGTTGGGGTTAACCCTTTGCACTCCTTTGTCGAGCGTGATTCGACGTCAATTTTTATTTCAGTAACAACCTATGTCGAGTCACACTTAAAGTGCCATTTTGAATATAGTAGCGGAGAAAAATTTGAGAACAAAGAGTCAACGAAATCAAACAAATATAAGTTACAACAAAGCTCGAGAGCTATGTTTAATATAATTAATAAAAAAAATAAGTACAATTCAAGGAATTGTTCTTTCAAGTAAATTTCAAATAAACCACCTAAAACACTAGGGAGTTATTGGCAATAAAATTGAAAAATAATTCGGAGTTCAAAGGGTTAAGTAATAGGAGACACAAGGTGAGGAAATAAATTCGATGAACTATCCGGAAGAATTTCCTTCGCAACGTGTCTCAAAAAGTCGAAGCAGTTGTTCGAGTTACACATAAAACTTGGGGTTGAATATTAAGAATTGGATTCGTTGAATTTTAAAGTTGCAACATGAATCGTATGTCATCGTATATTACATATCATCTGAAAACACAGTCTGTAGTTTGTAACATCGGTTTGTATATCTTACCACCGCGAGAGGAGAGGGTGGAAGAGAATTCCGAGGGAAGCCGGTTTATTTTACTTTCTTCCAGCCGTGCGCGAGGTCGCGACAGGGACTAAGTCGCGTGGTATATCATTTTTCCACGATCCTGACAGTTTTCGGTAACAGTTTATGAACGCAGACGCACACGCAACGCGGCGATTCCGTGACTTTTTTTCTGCGGCGCGAGTACCCTCGTGTCGCGACCGTTCCCATACGTATCGAAATCCCGTTGGGAAACTGTATACACGCGGGGAAGCAGAATGCGCACCTGCGACCTACTACGGGGACCCTCCATGAAATTCCTTCGGTGACAAACGGCTTGGCGTGAGAGCAACGCCGGGGTAATATATAATTGCCGTTCCGGAAGCGAGACGGTGTTAACGAGACGCGTAGAAATCGTCTAGGGGGGATTGGAGGGGGCTTTCCTGTTCGTTAGGAAGACCAGCTCGCGCAGACGGAGAAAAATGAACGGCACCAATCATCGAATCACTTAACGCTTACACACGTTACCATCCGCATCCCGACGATCGTCCCTTTAGACTTCCTCTGACTCGTGAATTATTTAACGTTCAGCATGAAGTCCTTCGCAATTTAATTTCGTATCGATATATGTGCGTGGGTGCGTGTGTGGAAGTAATTCCTTGGTTGAACGATGGTAAGGTTGATCGAGGATTCGATTGTTTAATTAGCGATTGTTAATGAAAGGAGCTAGTTCAAACGAGCAATGCTCTGGAAAGCAGATTGTACTGTCGATCGTATAAGTTTATGTAATTTTTGTTCACTGTCAAATATTGAGGAAAAGAGTTTAGGATGTTTTACTGGGATCATGCTTGTTACCAATGTTGCTTCAGTGAAACACTAGGAAGAGCATGTTTGTGATATTGGGTGACAATTGCTCCATGCGACGCCAAGGTTGTGGCATGCTACATGTTGCATATCAAAAATAGACGACACTGGTCGACATGTACCATGAGAGAATGACGCATGTGATAAAGCACAATTCCTGTGAGGCAGCATGTTAGCATTTTCCCACATACATGATGCATGTTATCGATGTTGCTTCAGCGAAACACAAGGAAGAGCATGTTTGTGATATTGGGTGACAATTGCTCCATGCGACGCCAAGGTTGTGGCATGCTACATGTTGCATATCAAAAATAGACGACACTGGTCGACATGTAGCATGAGACAATGACGCATGTGATAAAGCACAATTCCTGTGAGGCAGCATGTTAGCATGTTTCCACATACATGATGCATGTTATCGATGTTGCTTCAGCGAAACAACTAGGAAGAGCATGTTTGTGATATTGGGTGACAATTGTTCCATGCGACGCCAAGATTGTGTCGTGCTACAAGTCTCACATCAAAGATAAGTGACAGTCGATGACTCGTGACATGCTACAAGTCGCATAGTGTTGTCTCACTGGAATCATGCCTTTAGACACGCGCACGAGATCCCGTCTTTGCGCGTGCACACGATCGAATCGACCACCGCGATGCAGAGAAGCAACCATCCGCGGTCCCTTGGAAACCAACTGAATTCTTGAGACAAGATAGAATACGGAGTCGGATAATCTAACACGCTCCTTCTCGTATTCCGATGGTTCAATTTCTCTCTGGGTGTCGCGAGAGAAAGAGAGAGAGAGAGAGGCAGTGCACGCACGATCTCTCGTCGGTTCCGGTTACGTTCGGTCGGCGTGCGCTCGCGAAACGCGTTATCACCAGGTATCGGGAATGCGTAAGTACCTAGCGGAGAGGAATTCGCGATCGAGGCGTGTGGGAGGCGAAACGCAGCCGGGGGGAGAAGAAACGACGGAGCGGTTGTCGCGGACCGGGATCGTTTTAAAGCGAGGTGGCAACGTGTCCGCCCCTTAACTGATATCGGATACCGGCTTCTGCGAACGCACTCGATCGCTGGTGAGAGAGAAAGTCAGGTAGGGTGAAACCTGTGAAGCTTGTTCGCGGCTGAATTTTCACGAAATTTTACTTTCTAACTAGCTTATCTCTTGTAATTTTATTTGAAATTTTTTTAAGAAATGTGAATCAGTAGCAGTTACTTAAAAAGTTGAATTCAACATCTTTGAATGTATTTGGGAAGAAAGAGTTTTATGTTAGTTTCAGTATTTTATGCAGATAATTATTTTCGCAAGTATTCTGAAAATAATTATACAAGGTTCTATGACCTTTTATAGATAGTACTGTAAATTTTATAATAAATTTTCCATAAATAGGAACCGTATTGTAGTAAAGAAACTGGTTCGATTTCGCTGAGGTTTAGCAGCTTCAAATGATTTACATAAATTTGCCCATAAATGTAAGGAAAGTGGGTAACACATATGTAAGAGTTTAATATGGATCTAGAAATTGAAGGTTTCTCGCATGATGTTGGCGTTAGATAGAACGCGATTAGGTGGAACTCGGATACTGACACGGAGGAATATAGGACAGGTTCGTAGAGGCGTTCGCGGAATCAATTAAGCCTCGTCAACGCCCAAGATCCGCTTAATTAGAAGCACTCGCCGTTTTTGCCGGTGCTCCGTTAATTAAGATTCGCATACAGCGTTTCACCCTTTAATGGCGCGGACACGAAGTTTCTTCGCGAGGAACTTTCCGTAAGAGAACCTCCTCCGAGATAACGCGAAACGTCGCGTCTGAAATTTATCTATTAATGAAAACTCCGTTTCACTATCCAGTGGACAATCTTTCCCAGAATAGCACCTCGTAAAGTGTTGGTTGCAAAGGCAAGTAACCGGAAAATCGTATATAAGTATTATATACTTTTTATATTTAATAAATATTTATATATAAGTATATCTAGTTAAGTGTTAACTAAATATCTTTAATTATAATAAAAAGTGAAAATAACAATATGAATATTATAATGACACAATAAGTAAGATGTATGTATTACAACTTCCTGTAACATAAATTGCTATAACTTACAGAGTATTATTATTAAGTTTTATTTGCTTATATTAGTTACCACTAATGTTATGGTACAGTATACATAAAATTAAATTTATGTTAATACAATTGATAATATAGAAAATATAGCTCTTTTTATTTCCAAATTGCTACTGTACGAATACTTTGTCTCCCACTGTGCATGTATTGATTTCTTATGATCGCTCTTGCGACTTTTTGCTACCTGCTGTTTTACTGTTTCTGGGGTTGGAGGTAAATCGTAATAACAATCCTTTGTACTCCTGTCATAAGGCATCATAAAGCTAAGTCAGATATATGGAAAAGTGTCTGTATTATCGCCGTACTTCAAGATAAGGTATTGACCATGGATCACTGTTAATGGCGCCAGACACTCACGGTAAGCCGCGTAAGAGGTCTCGGTCGCCATTCATCCTTCGACAGACGCACTTGAGCGGTCGAGCGTCACGCGTCGAGGAGAAACGAACGTTCAGATTTCCTCGGTCAGCTGCGAAGGTCGAGGATTTTACTCGAGGAATTCCGGAATACCTTGACAATGCTCGACACGGCAAATCTAACACCGATAAGCTCTCGCTTGCATTGTTGTCCGGTAGCTGGCGTGGACCAGCCAGAACGACAATGGATCGCTCGCGATCACGGGTACAACACCGCGGAATAGATAATACCCAATCACAGTGGCGTCTCAATGCCACGGAACGACCATAATGGCACTAATGCGAGCTGTGAATAGGCCTCGTTGCTTGCTCAACCACGACTCTCCACACGCGTCCTCCTCTGCTCTGTCTTCTCCGCTCCTCTTTTCCTTCCGGTCTGTGTACATATCTCTCCGCAATCCTTTTCCAGTCTCCCCTGGAGTACTCGTCCACCTCATCGGCTGGGTCCTTCCGTCATTGAAAACGTCTGACAACGAACCAGTCGAGGTTCGTCTCGATCCACTCGATGCCAGAGGACGCGTGTCCCTGTAATGTTCGCTGCAACAACGTCGTGCCAGCGAACCTCTGCTTCTCTTAATCCTATCCGGGACGGAGATAGAAACAGAGAGAGAAAGAGTAAGGTGATAAATAGATAGATAGATAAATGGAGGGGCGAGAGGGGGGATAGATGGATAGATAGAGAGGGAGAGTGGGTGAGAAAGAGAGAGAGAGAGGAAGAAGAGAGGGAGAATGCGAAAGAGAGATATATAGGGGGATAGATAAATAGATAGATAGGTAGAGAGGAAGAGAGGAAGAGAAAGAGGGAAACAGTTAGATAGATAAAGACGAAGAGGGGGGAAGAAAGAGAAAGAGGGCGAGAGGGAGGGAAGAAGAGAGAGAGAATGTGTATAGTTAGGTCGATTGTTCGGATCATGGCATTGTCGATGCGCGCATTTTTGTTTCTCGTAATGAACTATTGATCGCGAGAGCTGGCGATCCTTTCACGCCGCTACGGGGCCCTCGTCCCTCGTTTCAGCTCGTCGACGAACTCGAACACCGGCAGGGATCGCCTTCCACGGTACACGGAGACGATCCAGAAGAGGCTTCGATGGTACACAGTAACGGGGGAGTGGAGGAGGCGGGTAGTGGGCGCGCGCATTCACGGATCATTACGCGACAGTGACGAATTATAACGACGCGAGCGTAATGCGTCTCCTTGTACAGGCGGGCAGCGTTTTTGCCACCGAGGCACACCGGGATCGATAGAAGATCGAGAGGAGGTCCATTCGGGCAGGGGACGGGTCCGTAAAGCGGTGTGGACCACGCGAGATACCGAAAGGAGAGAAGAGGCAGCTACGGTAGTGCATCCTGCCTCGTAAACCTGTTCCCCTTTTCGCCGCTCGGGAACCGCTTTTATTTACGAGTGTCTCGCGTGCCGCGGAATTTCGAATTCGTTCACGGCTACCGAGCTCGACGACTCTACTCCCCGTGCACGCCTCCGCGTGTCTTAGGAGGAAGCGCGTCTTCGATTAGCTTCGAAGTGACTCCAAAGAGATATTCTTTCACGACAAACTGTGTATTGCTTGTACGTCAGCTGGCATGGCGACGCGTTGGTGTTCGAATCCTTTGTGCTCTGTTAGTACGTTTTCGAAGACTGACCAGCCTATCTAGTAACAGAGTATCGAACATTTTTTTTTTTGAGGGTTAAACTCATTTCAACCTTTCGCAACGCAGATTTAAGGAACTCGCCTGCCACTGTTTGAATCTACACTATATCGATGCATCAGGGTATAGTGCTAGCGAAAAATTTTATTCATTTATTTATCTATTTATTATTTATTTATTTATGAGCCGAAACCCTTTAGTATACAAAACAGTATCATGAGTGGCTATGATATTATGTCGTTGAAATGTAGGAGTTCAAAGCTTCCTCGTAGCTCGTGAAAAGTTCCAGAACGATTTAACATTAACTGAAATATTGTTTTCTACTTGAGATACATAATTAGTCAAGCACATACACTTGAAATATAAACTGCTTAACGTGCACCTTCCGTACCCGGAAGCCTCGAAAACAGCGACAATCTGTATCGCTTAACGTCGGACACACACCGCGAGCACGGGCCGCGCAAAATTTATCATTCATCGAAATCCGTACACATGCATCGCTGTTTATCACGGATCTGAATCGACGTCACGAGCTCCCAAACGTTCGTTCAACAGGTTGGCCCTCGTGGAACTGGCTCTCGCGGTGGTTGATGGCTTTGACGCAAAGTGACCGCGAGATTACGTGATCGATAGCGATGGCGGAGGTCGCGTTGGATCATAAATTATCATTGCTTAGCCGTTGTTCGGGTTTGTGGTTCCCACGTGGTAATGGGACAAGCCTCTCTTCTTCTCTCCTTTTCTCTCTCTCTCTCCTTACTCTCTCCCGTTCTCTCTCTGACGCTTTTTCCCGTCGCTCAGGGACGATTTCGTTCGTATCGGGGCGGCAGTCGGTGAAACGAGCGATAATATATTACCGGTTGATTCGATCGTTGCTGTCATTTGCGCCGGACGGCTCCGGGATTAATTAGCTCCGGCCAATGCTTCGAGATCTCATTCGAGCGACTCCTGTGTGCTTCGATACTGTCTTCGTCTTCTTCCTCCTCTTCTTCTTCTTCTTCTTCTTCTGTCACTTCATCCCCCTCGTTTCTCTCTTTCTCTGTGCTCTTCGCCGGGGATCCTCGTTTCTCCGTTGCCTCTTCGTCTACCGATCGTACCTGGTCGCCGGTTCTTTCGAGAGGACGGCTCTGACTGCGAGCGAGCTGGCTCGATCTCGTCCCGACATATCGGAACGTCCGCGCGGTGGAACGCGCGTGCCTGATCGTCGTTTAGATTCGCCGTTCCTCTCCTCCTCGAGGCCTGGCGCGGCGGCCCGCTGCCGCGCTCCGTTTCCGTGCGGATGACAAAGAAACGGCCGACGCGCCGAGAGCCGACGCGCTCGCTCGTAATTCAGTTTACTTGCGACCGTGTGATTTGCGGCTTCACGGAGGAAAGGACGGGTATCGAGGACGCATCTTTGGCCGAGGATCGTATGGACTCGATAGATGGGTTGCACAAACCAGTGCTGGTGAGCGCGACAGAAAACTGTTGGCCGTTAAGTTCTGATAAAGCTAATTTTTCCATGCGCGTGTCACATGTTTGAAGTTCAATTTTTACGAGCATCGAATACTTTGCAATTCAAACTTCCTAAACGTCGAATTTCCAACAATTCTCTTAACCTGTTCGCTTCGAGCGCCGGATAGATAAATACCTAAAAATATGTAAACTGCAATTGGTCTGATGTTACTAGAATAACTAATATAATTTTTAAGTCTTTTCATATTACAAACGCAAACTGTACTTAATAAAATTTAAAAAAACGTATATATAAAAACCACGCGCATTGTGCACATTTCTAGTGTGTACTTCCGTTCAGTGACGGTACTTCGACGGACTGGACAGCCGAAGCGAAAGGGTTAAGCATCAATTTCGAAAAGTAGAATTATGAACGAAAATTGATCTTGTTTTCTTTTAAATTGATGCTTAAGAGAATTCTCAGTGTTTCCGCAAGAAATCTACATTAACTCTCCGAACCACCCAATAATTCCTCTCTCCATCCCTGTGCAAAAGCCCTACGGATTCCATGGCAGCATTTCTCGAGCTCCTTTTCACGCAAAATCGCCGCGCCATCTCCACCTCGTCGATCTCCGGAATTCCCCGCACTTCTATTCGGCGATCTAGGCGCCGATTCTCACACGTTCCCCGACTAATCTCGATCCACACGGTGTTCCACACGTCCATCTCGGCCAGGACAGCCGAGCCTCGAGTCCAAGATCCAATGGGGGTCCGCGTAAGTACGTCGGCCGTTGAAGTTACCGGCTGCCGAGCCGTTAATTCGTCTCGATCGAGTGCTTAGATAAATCGACACGTCCCCCGTCGGTCGGACGCGGTCGAGCGTAGCCGCGGGTCTCTCGGGGGCCTTCTACCGAAGCCCATATACAGGGTGTTCGGACAAAGCTAGGAGAAAATTGAAAGGGTAACTCTACGCGACATTCTAAGATGAAAATCAAGAGTAACAATATTGCGTTTGACGCTTTGTTTATGAGTTATAAGCAATTAAATAACGGGCTATTTTACGCCTGAGAGCAGGCAAACAGAGCAACACGGTAGGTAACGTCGCTGGTTGCACAGTGATGCTCAGTCGTAACGATGTACATTTCTGTAGCTGTTCAGAGGTAAGCCATATTCCACACGTAGCTACGACTAAACATCACTGCGTAGTCATTGACCTACCGTGTACCCCATTTGCCTGCTCTCAGGCGCAAAATAGCCCACTTTTTTAGTTGCTTACAACTAATAAATAAAGCGCCAAACGCAATATTGTTACTCTTGATTTTCGTCTTGGAATATTGCACAAAGTAACCCCTTCAATTTTCTCCTAGCTTCGTCCGAACATTCTGTATAGAAACCATGTCGGATTCGAGTACTTTCGAGGAAAGGAGTTGGTTCTCCATAAGTGACCTCGTGTCCTAGCCCTTTATTTCCTCTACCTTAACAGTTATGGTAGATGACAACAAACGTTAACAGTTATTTCATGTTGTTGAATTTTCGTTCATAGGGTTGACAAAATTGTCGTGAATAAGGTTACATTAGTGTTACAAAGGAAGCAAGCATTAATCTGCATTGTATACTCTACGATATTAAGATGTGACGCTAACCCTTACACCTGTTTCGTTGAAAAAATGTGTCACTCCGCTATTACGATACGTAATTTATTTGAATTCGTTAAGAACACTCGTAGAAGATAGCCTATCCGAGCGACGACCGGTGAACGCCGGCCTCGGATAAGCCATCTGATATCCGGTTAATGCCGAAGATAAATAACAATTATTTTATAATTAAGCGACCGACCCGGCCGGGTAGTAAATACACGTCCGCGCGGCGAAACACCTCCCCGCAACCTGACACCGCCTGTTGCCGCTCATTCATAAGACGTGAGAGCGGCATCGATCAAGCTCGCCTAGTTGGGCTGGGATTACCGGGACGAGTCCACACGGGGCCATTCGTGTTGCTCGCCTACTATGACGTTGGTTTCGCGCGAATCCCGACGAGAGTGCTAACACCATAGATGTCCTACGCTATTATTTCCTGCGAGGAAATCGCTGGCTCGTGGTATGCTCGGGATAAGGCAGAAGTGGTCTTAATTGCATGGGGTTCGGTACGTGTGCACTTGCTGTTGATATAGCAGAATTAGAACGATACAGGTTTCGACGTAAAGCTGTATTATATGTGTTTGAAAATCGTATAATGATTTATGCTGTAACGCTTGCGATTAATGATAAAGATGAATCTCTGATAGAGAAAATGACTATGTGTAAGAGTGTTTTGTAACCTGAGACAGCAGACGTGGTAATCTTGGTGTAACAAGTGACGATGAAAGACGAAAATGTATATCTATACATTCAGTTAATAAAATTTATTACATATGTACGTTTCTAACGTACTTTTCTTATTTCAAGTTTTTCTTCTTGAAAAATCAGTTAAACATTTTTATAACTGAAGAGTTCATAGAAACAAAGTATTCATTCTATTCTAATCAATGAGATCTATACTATAAACGAATCCAAATTTTCATATACAATATATATTTCATGCACACTAGCAAGAAGTATGTGGCGTCTGAAATTCAAGCGCGCCTTACCAAAGAAGTTAAGTGTCGGCAAAAAGAGGCAGAAACCTCTTTCCCTTCTCTCTCCGCCGGCGTCCTGCGGACGCATCAAGATATTTATCGGCGGCCCGCTTTCACGGTTGTCAACGAGAACCGAAACGACGCGGCTCGCAACATTTTCGCGTGAATTACCGCCGAACGATCGGTGGGTGGACACGGAGCGGCCATCGGCTCGGGCCCTGTCGAAGTATCCGTGGAATCCGGCGATCGACCGGCCTCACCGTCATTCCTATGCGCCTAAAGAGCATATTTCCGGTGTCCCGAGGTATTCCATGCATCGCGATGGGATTCGTTAATAGTCGCGAGACCAGCGATTTCATTGCGATGCTCGGATTTCTCAGCCCGCGATCTTTTCCCTCTTACAGCCCCTCCTCCCTCTATTCTCTCTCTCCCTCTTATTTCTCTTTCTCTCTCTTTCTCTGTTTCTCTTTGCGAGAGGGCCAGTCCGCGTAAAATAAGGCTCGCCGGGGCCGTAAAACGGGCCTCCCGTCGTAAGTTACGTCCGGTGTATACGCATAAAGCCATTATATACCTTATACTGTCCTGTAATACGCTATAAAATCCCGCGTTGTATATCTAGGCGCGATATCATCTGGGTTAGGAGCACCCGTAGAGCACGCTCTGCCCAAGCCCCCCCCCCCCCGCCCCCTCGGTCCCACTGTGCTCGTCTCGGTCGTTCTTGCCGCTGGAAGGCTTCCACGATGCTGCTGGTAGAAGAACGACCTTCCAGGGCTAGGAGCGTGCAAGCGTCCAAGTACGTACTTACCGGCGCTGTCTCTTTTACTTCGATCGGGATGCCCATTATTTTCGCCCTCGATGGTGAAACCTTCCCGACGGCAAGAAACAACGCGGACCACGGCCGTACGTCTCCGATCCGCGGTCGTGTGTGAAACAACCACACAGCGTCATCGTCGGGAGCTCGTTGCAGTTTTTCACTTTCGATAATAGCGTTCTCTTTCTCTTTCTTCCTTACTCTCTCACTCTCTCCTCTGTCTCTCCATCTTTCTTCTCTTTCACTTTCTCTTTCTCTTTCTTCCTTACTCTCTCACTCTCTCCTCTGTCTCTCCATCTTTCTTCTCTTTCACTTTCTCCTTCTCTTTCTTTCTTACTTTCTCACTCTCTCCTCTGTCTCTCCATCTTTCTTCTCTTTCACTTTCTCCTTCTCTTTCTTTCTTACTCTCTCACTCTCTCCTCTGTCTTTCCATCTTTCTTCTCTTTCTCTTTCTCTTTCTCTTTTTCTCCCTCTGTCTCTCCTCTCTTTTTCTGTCTTTCTCTTCTCTCACTATTTCTTCCTCTTCTCTCACTCTTTCTCCCTCTCTCTCACTCTTTCTCGTTATCTCGTTGTTGTATTTGCGTTGGTTTCTCGTTTGTAATTATTTTGTACGTTTCTCGTGGATCTAGCGAATCTTGATCGCGCTGGAACGCGCAATGCGTTAGTTACGATGATTCACGGAGTAACCGCTGTTATCGCGCTCGTTTTGCCGAGTACCTAAGAGTCGGAGGTTCGAAAGAGAAGTCGAGTTTAATTTCAGCGGTAACGTTGATAAATACGATGTTCGATGCTCTATCAAATCCTCTCGATTAATCGTTAACCGGGCTGTAATTCGATCTCGACCGAGTACTCTATCATTAAGCAGTAAATCAGGGAGTCGGTCTATTTTGTGCGCAATGCACGTTAACCATAACGTTGAAAACATTGAAATCGCTAGTTCCCATAGAACGCATACAGTTTGAAATTAATCAGAAGCATTAAGCTTCAAAGCATCATGACAACGATTCGCAACCGAGCATAAAATGTAATTTCCCATCGTCTCCCAGATAACACGCGGCTCGTTAAATTCGCTTGCTTGAAAGCTGCCCTGGTATCGCGCAAAAACCTCCTCCGTTGCACAGTGAAAAAGGAAACGCGAGAGGATCGAATAATTCTCAACGCGGATCTGATGGGATTTATCCACAGATACTTATTTATCTATGGATTATGGGGAGGACGTAAAAGGAATCACAATACGTGTGTATCTCGTAGAATTTATGACGATAGAGTAAAGATTTTTATTATTAATCTTTTGAGTGTTATGGATGCATATATGCGTCTGACGAAAATTGCTGATATGGACTATGGACGCATATATGCGTTTGTCAATTTTTGTTTCCTTCACCTTATGACTTTTTCCGTGGCCACACATTTCGGTATGAACCTTTTGAGTGCTATGGGCACATATATGCGTCTGATAAAAGTTGTTCGTAGGGACTATGGGCGCATATATGCGTTTATCAATTTTTGTTTCCTTCACCTTATGACTTTTTCCGCGGTCACACATCTTGGTGTTAACCTTTTAGTGTTGACGAAAATTACTCATAGGGACGATGGAGGAAAATATGCGTTTGCCAATTTTGTCGATTTTTCGCTAACTACAACGCGATTGTCAGTACACAAATAACAATACTCCATCTCCAGCGATAGCGAGCCGTCCCTTCGAAGCACTTAGGCCAACAGTATTCAGCGCTCAAAGGGTTAAAGTATCCGTACAGGTGTCGTTCTGTGTTTACAGCGGTGAATAATGCTTCAGAATCGCCTCAGAGCGCAATATACCGCCCCTGAGGAATTACGCGAGGGCCCCGCGCGTTCATCGCAGGATCTCTCGCGTGGATTCGGTTACCCCGCGCGGACGATCGCTTCCGAATGGGATAACGCATGTCCCGGCACGATGAGGTACGACGAAGCACGACCGTGGGGCGCGGGACAGCGAAGGTGAGGTGTTACATTACGAAACTGCTCGCGGCACGGCGAGTTTACGGGATACGGAAGCCTCGTAGTCGCTGGCTACCGAAACCCTCGCGTATTTTCACGCCGTTGCGTGCGCGCTGCTGCAGGCGCGCAGGGTGTACGATTACGCCGTATCACGTGACGGGGCGCAGCGTCGCCGACGGCGACGCGGCATCGACGTCGATCGCCTGATCGCTGGATTTCCTTTTCTTTTTGTTTGCATTCGAACACAGGAATAAGAAACCGTTTGTTATGAGCAGAGAACATTTTTAGAATAGAGATCAACAGACGATTAATCCTTTTTTTACAGGCGACTTCTTCACCGCGACACTCCCGCTGAACGAGCCGCTGTGTCAATAATGTGCTCGAAAAAGATCATCAACGGCCATCAGATTTATCCGAAATCACCAACAAAATGTAACATTGCATACGTTCATTTGCATACGTTTGGCAACTCGACTCGGACGCTAGTTCTTTCCATCGATCGTAACAAGTAGAACGATGTATCTTCGAGCGATCGAAGGTAATCCCAAGTGCAAACATCGTGATCCGGCTAATGCCACGTCTGTTCACCGGGGACGGTGATGAACGCGCGATAATTAAGGACGCGTTGACAGCGATAATTGCTTAATTCAAATTCAAACGAGTCCATAAAGTACACCGTTAACCGCTCTCGAGAGCGGTTAGCGTACAGCCAGGTACAGTAGCGGACAAAAGTTAAAGACTAAAGGATTTGCAAAACCATATAAGAAATAATATAGTAAACAAGTTTTGCGTTTTGTACTAATCAATAAGTACTATGCTATTCTATTAACGATTAAAATGAACGTAGAAACATTATTTATAAAATCATGATACTCTGCTCTGTAATATCCTCTCGTCTTAAACTTATGTCCGCTGCTGTATGTAACACTTACTTAGCGAACAGCCCGAGCATACAAATGGCCGATCAACGAGCCAGCGAAGCGCGTCTGGACGAGCATGTCCGCGCGTGTACCAACGACACCGGGCAAGGTTGGACCACCGCGCAAGGATCACCAGGTGTGCATCGACGCGGAAATTTCGATCGCAGGCTACCAGTTAGCCGGGTTCGTTCGATCGATGGTAACGCGATCGTTCGTCCAACATGGCCGCCAGTTTCAGCGTATAGGTTTCCGTGAACATGCACGCAATTAAACTGTAAATTGTATCAAGAATTTAAAGTATCGTACTGGTACACTCAAAGATATTTGTATCGCAATACAGTCATGTGCGATACGCGATCGAACAATCGACTATACCGAAAATCAGTTATCGCGATACTCTATTGCCGCCTGAACGCTCCCGTTAAATTACATGTAGGGTCGGCGTTCATCATACTCGTATCGCGATCCAAGTATTTTCGCGTGAAAGGAGCCTTACCGCCGACGTATAATCGCCGACCGTCTATTAGCGGCTCACGCGGAACGTGATGCCTTGAAATTGCAACTAATACTTCGTACGATATAGAATCGCGTTTTACGGGCCATCCTGTGCACCGTTAACCCCGCAGGCCGGATGTGGTTGGGCAGCCTCGTTAACTACCGACTCTTATTATCACGTGATTTCGAGAATAATACGCTTCGCTATCGGGTGATGGTGATTAGTGTATGAAATGAACGATGCATTCGATGAATTTCTGAACTTCGTTGAAAGCGAGGGAGTATCTTGGGAAATTATTATTTCTAGGTTATTTGAATAGCGTTTACAGGCCTTTGAAAGTAAGAAGAGCCACGTATAATCGGGATCAACTGAAAGTCACCTGGAGTGATTAAATATGTTTTATTGGATTTCGAGGTTAGCTGAAGATCCTGAAATGACATTGAAGTTAACCCTTAATAACACAGAAGACAGACTTTTCTCTAAAAATCACACTTTCTTTAACGTCGACAGCCAAATCAACCCTCAGTCATGAAGTTTTCTTCAACCTCAACCCTTACCCTCACTTCAATCACCTTCGTTGACACAGAAGGTACCCTATCCTCAAAATCCCTCTTCCTCTAACACCAAAACTCGCATCACCTGGCGCTTGCCTATTATCAATCTCCCGATTCACCTCTTCCATTACCCTAGGTGCATAGAAGGCACCTTCCCCTCGAGGTCCTGTTCCCTCCGACATCGCGCCATCCATACCAACTCTCGATCCCAGCAAAAACGACGACATAGACGTACCCACGTTGAACGGTTCGCAATAGTTCTCTCTCGTTCGCGTGTGTACGCGCCACGGGAAACGCAGAAACGCGATAGACGCGGATAGTTGATAGCCAACAAGCGGGGAACGCGTGGTCGACCGCGTGAACGGCGCGCGTTGCCGCTGCGTGTAGCGATCGCTCATCGACCAGGCCCAGGACCACCGTGAATTCCCCGTCGCCGGGGTATACGGTGTAATCCGCGAAAGAACCTCTCTTTGGCGGCCGCGACACGTCCCGCGGGACAAATTGCGCCATCCTGCCCCCGCCATCCCCTTTCACTGTTTATCTCCGCGGTGGCTGCGAATAACGTTACGCCGCTAATCCAATTTGTACGCGGCGCGGTCGCGCAGCGGGCGACCCATTGACGCGCGGCTTAAAAGCACGGGGAATATGTTCGCCGGCAACAAGTTCGCCGCATTGACCGGCCCGTGTTCGAGAATCAATCATGGCTGGCTAGCGAACGCGCCGGGGATACTTACCGGGCTGATAGAGCGGGGACAATAAGCGTTCATTTGTAACGGGACGATACGGGGGATTAGGGGGCGAGGTGGGGCGAGGTGGGGCCTCGTGTTCGGATGGCAGTGGAGGAAAGGTGTTTTGGATGGACAGAGGCAAGTTTTGTTGGGTTTACAGGGTGTTTTCCTGTTTGGACTTCTTTTCACGCCGGGAGTGGGGAATGAGATAGGGGGGATAATTGTTTGAGAAATTTGGCCATCTTGCCGATTTCCACTCATTCGTTCATGGCTGGTTTGAGACTGGGTTTGGTTGGAATTTCAGTTTAGTGTAGGTTTTAGGTCGGGGTTAAGTTATCTGTATTATCTAATGCACCTATTCTAATTTATCCTAAATGAGTGCTGAATCTAACTTTATGTTGGTTAGTCGATAGAGAGCCTTTGGAAAGAGCAACTGAGTGTGTGCTCAGGCTTCTCCAAAATCTACATTTTCTATTTACATATATATTTAGCTTCTGTGCAGTTCAACAAACTTACTTTTGTCAATCTAACAACGTTGGTATTCTGTTGTTGCTTATTACCAGAGCCTGATAATTACCAATAATAACATTAATGCTGCCCGTAATTTGCCCGAAGAAAAACTGAACACCGTCTACATTAAATTGTCTTCCGTGGCGCAGCGGATGCGTTAACTTAGATGAAATAGGGTAACCTAAGCGCTTGGAGGAACGAACCGTTACTCGCGGTGTCTTCCGCGATCAACAGTAGTTGCTACAACCTGATATTTACTGGACGATGTCTGCGGACGCTAATTGCTGTTACAAATTAACCAACCAATCCCGAACGGCGATCTCGACGCGCAAAAAGCTACACATAGCCGAGCTTAATAACGGGTCTGCCTGAGGGGCACATACAAAGTAGCGGGTTCGATTAAATCGTAAGGGAAACAACGTGGGTACGAAGAAACAAATTGCCCAGAAGTCGCCGCGTACCGCGGATGCCAATTAAGCCGCGTTTTGTCCTGATACACGGGAATAACGGAGATCCATGGGATAACGCGATTCGTGATAACGCAGCCGGAGGAATTTCGCAAGAGGTCGCAGCCGGTGCGCAATCGTGTGTACCTGGCGACGTAACCGTTGTACGATCGCATGACGATGGATATTTAATTACTCGAGATAAGGGGAGGAAAATTTTCAAAACGACTCCCATCATGTGTAGGAGACACAAGGAGAGGAAGAGAGAGTTTGGAACACTCGCTTTGGAGCACTTGCAAGAAAGGACGACGGTTGATCTCTCTTAGTGGCGAGATTAGGAAAATCGCCACAAAATGGAAGATAGCAAAGGATTAGATAGAAAGGGATATTTTGGAATTTGTATTTATACAAAACCATGATGGACTCGAGCACTTTCGAGAAAGGTGATCCCTTGATCCCTCCTATTTGCAAGGTCAGGAAGGTCAACCCAAAATGAATCCTTTTTCCTATTTTTTAGTATTAAAAAAAATTCTGTGCAACTTGGGTTTCTATTTTCTCTAAAATCGTGTGCCTCGTTGAAATCGTTAATAATAAGCAGGACAGAAAAAACGTTGAACGATCCATAAGATGCGAGCACTAAATAAATCAGCGCCCTTTTCTCACGGCGTTGCGGCCACGGACGAATTCTAAATTAATTCGAGCACAATGCCACGAGGCAACGCGCCGGTGTTCCTGGCCGGTTGCCGGTCAGCCGGATAACGACCCTCGTTTCCTCGAGGCGCACAGCCCGGCGGTTCTGCTCGATTTCAGAGCGTAAACCGTGTAGAGGTGTCGGCCGTATCCATAACGAACAATTCACGATGAAAATAACTCTGCGTTGTAGTACAATGGAGCCCCCGTGCGCGGCCGGCCACGAGGAGACAGAGAGGCCATGTATGGTGAACGATGGTGTGGCAGGTAGGTATACCTTGCTTCACCGTGCCCCCCATAGGGAACGAGCGGGAGAGAGAGAGAAGGGAAGAGGATGGAGAGGAGAGAAAAATTTCTACCTCCAACGTTTCCGCGTGAAACAAACATCTGCTGTCCCTTGTGAAATCATCCAGTCGTATCGTTCATTCGGTAATTAATTATTATTAATTAATTGCGCGGTGAGAGAGAAGGTAGTTGGTATATAATTTCCTTTGGAGTGTTATTGGAAAGATTATTTACACCTTGCATGTCGTTTACGATTGACGTTTAAGAATGCTTACCAGGATGACGTTGTTTAGTTATTTATTATAAAGTTCTAAAGTTCTGGATAGCCATGTCGCAGAGATATAGAGCTAAGTGTCTTACACTTATAGTAGCCGAGAAAAGTTTAAGAGCAAAGGTTCAGTAAAAATAAAATGTCGATAAATTAGGATTCGACAGCAATGTCTAATGATCTATGACGCCATCTAATGAATCATTGTACATGTCCGTTACTGTCTGTGTGAAACGTTTCACACTGCTATGATGATGATTATTATTATTATTATTATTATTGCCGATATTTTTGCAACAGCGTGTTCATTAAGCAACGAGTTTCTTATATCGTAGTCAACCGTGCAGCTTGCAAGCATAAGACCGGTGTTACAGAAGAAAACAGAAGTAGAGCACACCTGCCGATGGGTTCTCGACGAGCTGCATCGTGAGCAATAAAGATCGATCCAATCTGATCGGCCAGCGAAGAAAAATCTCGCACGAAGGTCAATCTTAACTCAGACGAAATCGTCGAACCACTTCTTTCAACGCACTTGATTATACGCTGTACATACAGAGTGTTCGGTAAAACGCGATCCCCTTAAGCGTTTAGCTTAAGGAACAAATACTATATTTGATATACATTTTTCGAAACAACTTTTATTCAAAATCAAAGTCAACATCGAAATTTCCGCGTGATTTATACTTCTCTAAATTACATTATATATTTTTATCGTCATAGTGTAATTGCCAGGGTTATCATCGAACCACTTACGATATATTATAAGCACTGCCCAACATCCTTCAGCTTTGCTTAACTTTCCGAAAAAATTGAGTCTTTTGTCATTATTATTGCCTGATTGCAAAACCAGATCTGTGACTTATAATAAAATTATCATATTAATATCTGCTTGTTGTGTAACCACCCGTAAATCTAGCATACTTCTTTGCCCTCTTCTGTTTTTCTTCTCATTTCAATTGAACCATTACAATTACCTTTATTCTATTACGTATACACTAATCGGTTTATACCCGTAAAATTAGTAAATCGAGATAAACAACGATCAATTTACGTATTGTTCACCCTGTAGGTACACCGTATGTACCGTGAACGATTACAATTACCTTCATTCAATTATGTATACGCTAATGGGTTTATACCCGTAAAATTAGAAAATTAAAATTAAATTAAATTAAAATAAACAACGATCAACTTACGTATCGTTTACCCTGAACGGTACACGGTATGTACCGTGTACCCGTTTATTCGCAGAGGAAACGAAGAACGCGTTGCGAAACTCTGTGTTGGAGAGGCACGTACACGCGGGGCCCGCTTGCAACAGGCTCGCATTTGGGCCTCGCATTTATCACGCGTATGACACTCCGGTGTACGCCGCAAACGATGTAAGGCTAAACGCTACACGCGACGGGAATTCAGGCCCGCAGAGACTGTATCTCGTTACCTAATTTCGGAGCGCGACGGAAGCGGGACTTTTCAATTACAGAAACCGATGCTTATCCGGGCTCGCGTGCGTGCTCGAAACGATCGCCGAAGAATGCGATTGCAGAATGGCCCCCGATCGACCCGATCGACCTTCGTAAACGCTCAGACAACGCGTCTTCGAATGATCGGTAATCGATTTACCCTGGCGATAATCAAGGCGTGGAGAGGAAGTCGTGAAGCATCCACGATCGAACCCTGGGGCGAAAATCGGAGCGTATTCGAATAGCGAGAAAAATATCATCTTTATAATCTTTACTTTTGATGGACCAGTAGCCCATTTTGTACAAAAATATATATAAAATGAATTTCACAGAGGTTGAATTCGATTGTACGTGTAAGTTTACATGAAGCTTGACAAAATGTTGTTAGGTGAGAGTTGAATTAATTGTGCCTATTTAACTGAAGGCGTAATTGATGTTTGAAATTGTGTTGGAGTAGAAAGATAGTCAACCTGTTCTGATGTTTCAGAAGTGTATGTTAAAATGCGGGTGGTTGGCTTATTTAATCTATATTTTGTATTGTGAGGTGGGTACGCTTCAGTGATTTACGATATTTAATTTTACGGTGATTAAAATTAACACTAATACCGGCAGAAACGGTCTACGATCTCTTTTATCAATCTTCTTGAAAACGAAAAGTGCAACGTGAAAATTCACACGAAACCTTTTGTTTATTTTGCAACGAAGAATTACCCCTTTTCTGTCGTACCAACAATTCTGAACCTAACCCAAACCTAATCTGCGTCCTGTCGAAACTCGAAAGCACTTCCATTTATCGCCGCGATCTCGAAGACCTAACCTACATTCGCTATTTCGAGGTTCCCAACGATCTCGTCCGAAAATCAGGCAAGCGGGCCCCTCGCGCGACGCTGGAAATTCGCGGACCCAGCGGAAACCGGACGAGACACGCCCCCAGGGTCGATCGGGGCGCGATGTACCGTGTGTGCTGACTATAATATCGAATATATTGGATAATGATAAAGCCGCGAGCACGTATACCCTCCGCGCACGGGTGATTGGTTATTAGTTTTGGGACCGCGATACGATCTTAATGGGAATACTTAGGTGGGAGGCTCCGAGACATTGAAGATGATCTATACCCAGGTCCGTGTACACGCATCAGGCCCGGCTGATAGATCGACCGGCCCTATTCGTGGGCCCTACCGTGCTTCCCCTCTCCCCCTTGCGACTCCTTTTTCTGTACCAATACACTAGCGACTCGTGGTCCCACACATGCAAACGAAAACACACGCACACGCATAAATGCACACTCAGGCGCGCATGCGCACACACACGCAAGCGATCGTTTGCGCACACTACCGGACAGCGTGGTATGTACGACGGTGGTGCGGCAACGGCAACCCGGCAACAACACAATGCAGCCAACACGGGGCCCGATAAGATCGGGATCCGAACTGCTATGTCGAGAACGCCCGCTGGGACCCACGCCTTTTTTGCACGCAACCTCCCGACCGTGGTGCGTACATATATCTGCCTCTCCCCCCTCCACCGCCACCCTCCGGCTGCGTTGCCTGCGTGGCTCGTTCTTATTATTAGGAGGAGGCTCCCCCCACTCTTTTTCTCGTATGCCCCGGAAGAGGGGCCCGATAGCGGACGGAGAGCGCACGACCAACGCAGAGTCACTTCCTACCGGACATCTGCTCGCTCGCTTTGCCCTCCGCGCGTTTCACGGCGCGTGCAACCGAGGGATTCTGTGTAACCCTTTCTCTTTTTTCACGGCTCACCGCGTAACGGTACGCGGGATACACCGTAGAAATTGCGTGCGAGCTGATGGTAGTTGAGATCGATTTGATATCGAGTAAGCGTAACAGGAAGTTCGACCTATGATGAGGAGGGAGTCGAGAGCGAGCGTGCGGTTTGTAACAACTGGATTCAATTTGTACAACAGATTTTACACGTATATAGGATAACTTCAGAATTATTTATAGGCGAATAATCAACGTTTGAAAATAAAGAACATAATTTATGTTTTAAATATGCCTACGTGATGCGTTTTAACACCTTGACTGCCACGGGTATTATTTGAAAAATGGTAAATTAAAATTCTTCGGCTAAGTTGTTACGTGTGTTACTTCACGTCACACCAGCCACATTTTCCTAAGAAAAAATTATGCTAAAGGGGTTAAAATTATCGCACCTTCCTTTCATTGCACAAGATATCCGACCTCTCGGTGATTCGATCGAAAGTACCATCGGTTCCATTCGTCGGTGAAACAAGAAAAGGGTACACGTAGGCAGACAGTGTATCGGACACGTAGGCTTTTTGCGGCCCCCCTTTCTTCGTCCCTGCAACGTGGGCCACCGAAATTAGATTAGGTTACTTATGACAGCGACGCAACTAAATCACATTCCTCGCGTGTTCGAGTTCTTTGCATGCACCTCTTTTCCCGTCGTTCCCTTTGATTTATGGCCCCGGGGTACTCCGCTCCCCATAAGCGGCGCCCGGGGGACCAGTCGCTCCTTTCGGGCCCGTTGCCCCCGGTGGCGGCGCGGGCAAAAATAACGATTGTTCCGCCTCGAATCCTCCGCTTCGAAGAACAGTCGCACGGGCGCAAACACGTAGGTCGCATAAAGGAGAAGGGCGTGCGGCGCAATTATACGGTGGCATAATTAATTTCTCCATTTGCATCGAGACAGCAATCGAGGTGCTCCGGTTTCGGTGGAGAAGAAAAGAATGCGTCGGAAAGGGTAATATCCTTTGGTAATACAAGGAAATATAATTATAGGAAATTCTATTTTACTTAATTTAGTAGAGTGGAAGATAGGGTATAATAAATTGAAGTTCTTAGAACATAATAAATGTATATTTAAAATTGTTTAATAATTACAATTTAAATGACTTTACAGCTTGGCATCTACCACGTTCTTACTTTTTTCAGAATCACACTTTTTCTGTCTTCACAGTAAACTGTGAAGGGGTTGAAATGCCCTTTTCGTAGTTGTAAAACATCTGAGGGTAACCAAAGATTGATCACTTTAAGTAAGCATTAAGTAAGCCAAGTATATTTTTCTCGAAGTACAGCATAAACCCCCTGCTACCCCTATCCCAGGGCTCCCTAATTTTTACTTAAACGTAGAAAGAGCCGCGTGGAACTCGCTATATTTCAATATATCTTGGAAAATGTTTAATTTACTTGAAATCACCATTACTATTTAAAAATTACTGCATACTTCCGTCTCGCGACAATTGTATCCACTCTCTGTCATTCCATCCCAACCACTTCACCTATCCGCTACATTTTAACGCACCCACGTATTTTTCTCGACGTCCTCTTACAAAATAGCAAACGAACACGCGTGATTTGCTACCCCAGTCTACCACGAACAGAAGCAACGACTCGAAACACGGACAAATAGACATAGGCGTCTCAACCGTAAAGGCGCGATTCCATGAAGTCGTCTCAGAAGAACGACGAAGTTTGACGATCGGACGGTAGCTGTATGAATCGTAAAACGAGCTCTTCAAACTCCGCGTGGGTGTCGCGAGCCAGACAGTTTCCCAGCGGAGTTTCGAGCCCGAAAATTATTTACTCGCCGCGAGCCTCGCTTTCCGCGCAAGGATTCCCCGCGGGTGACGAAGCTCCGCCTCTGGCGAAGCAGCATGACACATCGATGCGTGCATGAACTATAAACGTCGCGCGCGAAAAATACGGTAATCGTCAATCTGCATATCCGCCGAGGCGGTGTCCCTCCACCCCCCCCCCCCCGTCCAACCCCTTCGACGACGTCGCTGCATTTACATGCAGATGCGCCATAAACCGGTGACGGGTTATGAAGTTGCCTCTCCACCGGTGGAGCCGCCTGGAACGAAAGATCGCCTGTTAATGCTTCCGTGGTGGGTAATTAAGGGAGACGCACACGTGAAAGATGTGTGAAAACGGATATTATTTAACCCTAGATAACTAAAATTAAATTACTGTTACCCCGCAAGTAATCGTTCAAATCATAGACTACGAATTAAAAATATGAATATTTTTATATTCCCTTTATTTATATCAAACAGATTAGCGTAACTTAAGAGAAATATTATAATATTTTAATTAAACGATAGAAAACTGGGGAAAAAATCTCGAATTCATAAAATTTGGGAGGGCTCGGTAGTCTATTAGACGAATGTTTAGTTATCTAGGGCTAATTTGACGGTGGGAAGCAACAATGAAGGTTTTGTAGGTGAGCTGGATACTTAAAGGAATGTTATGGGACATGTATCGCTAGCGTAGACGTGAGAATAGATTGAGCTGGATCGAAAAATGACATTGAACCAAACCTATTATTTTTCCTATATTAGTTTAGTTTTCTACATTTCATTCTTTTCTTTTATACTGCTCTCTATAACAGATGTAATAATTGTATATTGTTTCTACGCTAATGGGTTGGTTACCCGTCAACAAACGAATGAATAAATATCTTTACGATCCCCTGCATCCGTAGCAAACGCCTCCATTCCATGGCTCACTTTCTCGGCGCACTCATCGCTTGGCGATCTCGATTCACGGTTCGATTTCCAAGAAAACGCGGTTAGTCCGCGGGACACGGATCGAAACGCGAGATTCCTCGAGGCCACGAGGCGAAAGATTCACGATTCCAACGTAGGGCGGTGGGGGATCCCCCGCAGAAGGACGAGGACGACGAGGAGGACGTGATGAATCCTCGCGATTAACACGTCACCGTGGAAGAGCGTGTTTAATCAGCGCGCGGAGAACACGCTGCGGGGCGTCCGCGCTGTTCGGAACGCAGTCCCTGTCGTTGCAACCCTTTCAAGGCTCGCGTGGAACACCCCGCCATAAATAACGGGGCGTTCTCGAGCCGTCGCGGGGGGATGACGACGATGGTAATTGTGAGTTACGTACGGTTGCCTCTCCCTGCCTGGGACTCGTTCACGAAATCAGCGACAGTAACGAGACCGATCAAAAGCTGTCCCTTTTCTTTCGCGTCCCTCCCTGCGCGACTCTTAAGCGGGTAACCGAACGCACACACGCAATCCTCCGACAAGGGACTCACGAAGTCATTTTTGCTATGAAGAACTGTTCGTGCTTCGATGGAAATATATGCAGGAATTGAGTGGTTACTATTCTGGGAAAATGTAAAGAGTAGTTGAGTTGAGCGATAGCTGTGTGAACGTAGAATATTTGGACTAGAGTGTTTCTGTGATGTGAAAGATGAGTATTTGAGACAACGTCGTGTATGAGGAATTTTGGGTGAAAGAGATCTTCACTTTGTTTCATCTACACCTGAACCCTACTGCCATCTCACTAAATAATAAAAAGTAAAATTTTCTATATATATATATAGGGTAATTAATATCTTTGAGAATTTTCAATAAGAGAATAAATTACAATGTGTTGCTCTGTAAAAGGAGTTTAATTTTATTTTCTTAATCGTTAAATTATTTACAACATATACATTTACCTGTAAAAAGAGAAACGACAATTAAAGTCTATTCTCTATTTTGTTATTCTACAACGTTTATAAGTCTCTGTCTCCTTTGTATTATAAATTATAATTATCTTTCCGTAACCTAATCTTATTCGGCACGTATGTCATCTAACTATATCTCCTTCTATATCTATATCTATATCGATATCTCTATCTATATCGATATCTATAAGTGAAGACAGCGTACTTCTCTTACATATATATTGTAGAATAGCGGATTTATAAGCTACCTGTTCTTCTCTGCTTCTTTCTCTCGATTTTCGTGAAGAGTCACGATTGAAAAAGTTTTATAAACGACAGCTGGATTATCAGGCATAGATATCAAAATAAATTCTTGTGCTTTGTGTTTATTATTCATACAAGGATCATTTTCGTTTCACACCGACAAGCGAGTTTTGTATCTCTTAAAAACTTCCCAGTCCAGTTTCACGATTCTCCGAACAAGCTCGAGTAACACTTGTAGAATTACTCTTTAGAGGTACAGGTGCACGCTATAATTTTTGCTTCGGATATCGCTCGAAGATTTCTAATCGACGTACCTTTTTAAAACGCCAACAAAACGAGCCCCCGTATGTAAATACCACGATCGCGTTTGGTTCGTTAAGCAACGAAAAGAACGCCCACAAGCCGATACCGAGAGACAACAATCAGCAGCCGTCAAAGCTGGATAATCCGAGGCTCGAAAAGCGACTCGCGGCGAGAGATTCTATCGTTGCACAAACAACTGCCAATTAACATTTAACCGAAATGATTTTCTCATAGCGCGGCAGCCCTCGGTGCGTTTCGAAATCGATGATCGCTCTTGGATAAAGATAGCCTCTCTCACTCTCTCGAATTTCGAGATCGAAAGTGTGCTCGGGGGCGTTGTTTCGCGTGGATCGCCGTTAACATGGCCGAGCCGCGAGTGGAACAAAACAGGTGATACGATCGGGCAGCGTTTCACTCGATCGGCTCGCGAAAATCGTCGTCGCCGTGCAGGTGAAAGTCGCCACGGTAGCCGCTGTTGAGCCTCGAACCGAGTATCCGTTCGATTCAATAGCGGGGAATGCAATCGCGTGGAACGACGAGACCAAGAGGACACCGGAAGAACAAAGAATCGAGAAACGGGTGGAAAAATAAGGGTGGTCGAAGAAATCATGAGAATGGACAATGTAGGAAATAGAGGCGCCCCTCGACTTTCGTACATTTTACTTTCACAATTTGCTATTTCGCATATTTTTAAAAATCAACTTTTTAAGCTTTTACGGTCGGATGTCCCCTCTGAGAGGACATCGTGAATCAAGCAAGTTAGGTTAAGTATAAGTTAAGTGTACTTCAGTCGTTGGTAGTTCTAAGTCACTATAAAAATTGCAATGGCTGACCCTAACCGTTGCATAAACCTGGTTAAATCAACCGAATAATGTTACCACAGTCAATAAGGTCCAAACAAAAGCAAATGTCGATAGAACGAGTTGAGAATCGGCAACCACACCATTTATTTAACTCTCCTTTAAACGGCGGAATCCCATGAAGTGGAACAAAAATGGCACTGGGTAGATAAAAAAATATAATTGAACACGCGGCACCAAAGATGTGCTTATTAAAAATGAAAAAGAGCAAAAACCAGAGAGAAGAATGCCAACAACATTAAACGTTCGTCCCGCCCTCCGCCATTACCGCCCCCTCGAAGGACCGCACACTGTGACACACCCTGTACATCAAACCTCCATCAAACCGCACAACGAGCCATCGAGGTCGCGATTCCCAGGTCCCATTCCGCTCCCCCGGGGGAAACGGTTATTCGCGATCAGGCCCAGCGATTGTTTACGGCCGCGCCATAAAAGCGCGCGCGCACGTCCAGGCGGAAAAGCTGTCCGGCGTTTAATAACACCGGGGGACAGATCGAATTTAAAGCGTCGATCTTCCCGTAATGGGACGCGCTAGCCTTGCCGAGACCGGCAACAATGGCCTATTCTCCGGCGGCCGTGTACACGCAGACGAAAACTTTCTTCCCTTATGGGTATTATACCCGGCGCGTTACATCCAGCCTCGTTAATTAATCGCCTGCAAAAACTCGGAAACCAGGAACGGCTCCGTTGGGTAGGAGCAACGGCGAGCGAGCTGGTATCGTTCGACCTTCGCGTTCTTTCGAACGAATCCTTTTTTTTTTTATGGACGTTTCTTGCGCTCGTTCCGTTAACCACGTACCGCAAGTTTTAACCCTTTGAGCGCTATGAACGCGTTTATGGGTACTCACACAACCATTCAATCTGGGCTATGAACGCTGTATAATTTTATAAAATAGTGTGCTTTATCGTAAAAAGTGGGCGGTCTACAGAACACACTTAATGTCGCATAACTCGGTACTTAACCACATAACTAGGAAAATCGGTAAAATGGCAGTGACGGTGAACGATCTTGTCAGAGGGCAATGGTTGAAGTTAGTCAGGTGGCGTTTGCTCACATCGCCACCAGGCAATCTAACTAAAAAATTAAACAGACTGAAGAACGCTTTGTTCTGCGACAAACTCACTTTCTCTCTCTCTCTCTTTCTCTTTCTCTACCTCTATATCAATATCACATACTGTCTTTGCATCGCTGCTCTCTCATGCATATACAAATCACATAGATCACACTTCGCTGAACTCATTCCACTGCACGAACCGTAATGATATACTCATACGCACTTGCCACACTTATCCTTCCATACAAACATTCTTCTTTCACATACCCCTTAATTCTCTATGATAACCATACCACCACATCTCGAACTGGGTCCACAGAGGGGACATAAGGCCCGGCAATATCTCTGCGATTAAACGCGGTGGCCCTTCGGGACCACCGATCATCTCAGGAACGGCTGAGGCCCACGGTTAGCCGGCGTGGTCCCCTCTTCTTCCCACCCCCGCAAAAACCGGGCGCTACGCAACACCGGACCCATAAACAGCTTTTTAGGCGATCAGCGCGCCCTCTTGAATATTCAACGGGCGGCGAACGGAGCCGCGCGGCAATTAATATTGATTTTATTAAATTCGAACTTCTTGCCCGGGCCCGGGCCAACTGTCGCGACGCGACGCGGCCGAAAGCGAGCGAGCGGACCGCATGCCGCACTCGGGTCACCGCGGTTTTTCCCCGCTTTCGAACACAAATATGGCGAACGCGACTGGAAACGGCAGAGATCGCGACTACGGGTCGCATCACGAAGACACGTGTATACGCGGGACACGCGTGAGGTTTATCAAGAAGCTCTAAGGGGTTAGGGGGGCTGTGTAATTGTGAGATTTAGCCGGTGTGCACATCTGCGGCACGTACTCACGAGACACGCGTGAGGTTTATTAAGGAGCCAAGGGGTTCGCGTAATTATGGTTGTTTAGGCGGCGTGTACATCTGCGGCAAAGGTTACAGGTACTTCGCGCGTAACTTTAATGAGGGGGTGAACGAATTTTTTCTTTCTTTTGGGAGGGATTTCAGGCAACATATGTTTATTCGCACTTACTGATAATCTCGCAGATAGTATGGAAATTCTCTTTTATACATTTTAATTTCTGGATAATTTGAGCATCAATTAGTCACTAAGGTACAGTACGGTGGTAAATAATTGGTGTAAGATACCTGTCGGCTAAGAAGAATAATTACTCTTAAAGGTAAGGCTTCTGTTGTAGTAATATTGGCGGTTCCTCGTGTGACGCGAGTGTTTTATGCACGTTTTAACTGGAAGAAGAATGTAGTCAAACTTGTTATATTTGCAACTCGAATTCTGGGGTTGGCACATTGTCGAGGTAATCTTCCGTGGAGCTGTTCCAGATCGTCAGCGCAAGTTCGAAATGAATTGGACGCCCGAGGCTGTTCGCCCCTTTTGCGAATGACGTTACGATGCCGGTGCTGAAGTAATTAAACGGGCAATTTGGCGTATGTCGCCATTAAAACGGTCGTAAAGCTGCGGGTTATTATCGGTAATTAAATATACCTCTGATTGCACGACCCCGTTATACCAGTTCGCTGTGCTCATTTGTCTTTCATACAGGCTGGGACAAGAAGTGGAAGCTGTATATCTAGTTTAACCCCTGTATCACGTTCACGAACACTGACACCGTAATTGTTTTTAACCCTTTACACTCGAGAGGTGATTGTTAGTCGTCTAATGATACTAACTTCAAAAATTTTCAATATTTGTTAACATTTGACTATGATAATCGTCATTTAGTTTAGTTGAGTGATGTACTAAAATTTACTCATACGACTGTTTAACCTCTGAGTCTGACTAATAGACAAACTATCTAAAGTCTGAAAATTTGACAAACTATCATTTTCTGAGCCTGCGCTGGGACAACGGTCATTTTCTGACTCGTTTTTCCCAGAACAGGGTGTCAAGTTATTGCCCCGTTGATCCCACTTTTATTGCTCCCGCCGCCATTATCCCGTTGGACGTTTCCACGATCGCAGGGAATAAACTGTTCTCTTTAGAACCCCATAAATCAGACTCGTTAGCTCGACACCGTTCTAACTGTCGACCATCGTCTTCCCAGGCTGACCTAATTAAGCACCACAAACGTAGAAGCTACCTGAATACCTGAACTGTACCACCAAACACATTCAGTCTCATCAAAGTCTCACGCGCGTATCTGAGAGCGGATAAGCAGATTGAAGATGGGTACAGTAAGAATCATTGATGATTTCATCAATCATTGATTGATAAAAGGCTTTCATTACAATTGATCCCTAGGATAAGAAATAATACATATAGGTCGACAAAAAGATTTATCATTGTAGATTGTATGCACAAATAAGGATGCTTGTTACAAACTACATGTGTGTTTTTATACTTGCAAGTATGATTAAGGCCAAAGCTCTACGAGAGTTTTATAGAGGTGTATTGCACGCGATAAGCAGCATTTCATAGTGTAGTCAGTTATATTTGAAATATACAATAGCCTAAGGCACGGGCCTGCTAGGTAACCATTACTGAGTCCACTATCAGGTCCTCAGACGAAACATCGACTTCCTTTTCTTTCTTTTCTCTGTACACTCTTTCAATTCACAACAGCTACAATTTCGATTATTGAAATATTAAACTGTTTCACCGAGTAACTTCAGCATTTCGAGGTGGGTTAAAATATATCCCATCATGCCCAAAAAGTTAAAGAAAAAGTGGGACCAGTTTTAACCCCCACCTAACGTCAAACAGTTAAACGAATAGCTCAATCGTACGTGTTGGTTCGGAGATGTCGTTTCAAAATTGCTGTAATTTATTCGTTATAATTGTGTATACCACTCTTTTCACAACAGCCCGAAGGCCAGCGATGATATCCTCGTACCGAGCCATGGAAAAGGGACAAAAGCGGTTTGTGGCGCGGGGAAGAAGAGATCCGTGGTGGCAGATGTCTTCGTCCCAGTGGGGCATCGAGGGCGCCACGGGAGAGTGAAGACGTTCGAGTAATTGGAGCCGCGCACGTTCGATTCCGACTGTTGTTGCGTCGTCGCCGAGAGGGGCCCGATTCGGTGCTCCTCCATGACCAGCCAACCAGCAGCCCTCCTTTCTGACTGCACTGCGAAGGAGGCTCGCTCTGTGTCGGCGGGGAGCTACTGATTACAGAGCTGCCCGCGGCTCCCTGCTCGACTTGCTTTAGCCGCGATCCAAAGTAGTCGCCATCACCTTGCGCTCTCGGTACACGTGTTACCTGCCGCGCATAATAAGGCCCAGCCAGCCGGGGCACCCCTCTCCTCCTTCTCAGAGTTACCCTGCTCTGCTGAGCTACTCCCCCCTTTCGTTGCCTTCTTTTTTTCTCCATTGGCGGTGGCGTCGAGCGA
Source organism: Tetrapedia diversipes (assembly GCA_033822845.1). Taxonomy (NCBI): domain Eukaryota; kingdom Metazoa; phylum Arthropoda; class Insecta; order Hymenoptera; family Apidae; genus Tetrapedia; species Tetrapedia diversipes. The sequence goes on from JAOPTO010000881.1 coordinate 240,233, forward strand.
TCGATTCATTCGGTTCTCGGGAGCTGCTAACAGAGCTCACGAGCGCTGCTGTGCTATGCAGCGTCGTCACGGTTAACAGAGAACGACGAGTTAATTTGTCCTGCGTGTTTCGAGCGGGGTAATTAATTTTCTCGGGGATCGTTTGAGACTGTAACAGTGGGCCCTACACGATGAGGTTGGCCGCGAGGCTGGTCTCGCGGGTAGCGATGGGTTCAGATCGCAAGGTTGCAGGTGGAAATACGCTGCGTATAGGGGCACGCTGACGTACAGTAACGGACAAAAGTTTAAGACCAAAGGGTCAACGAAAATAAATAAATGAATAAATAAAATTTGTATTCTATGCTAATGAATAAATAGTGTTCTACCATAATGACAATAAAAATAAATTAGATATTTGCAAACTATAAAATTATGTTTCACATTGTCCTGTCGTCTTTGATAATTTTAAGGTGGAGTAAATGTAGCAGTGGGTTTTATTTTTACAGTGATTTAATTTTATATATTATTATACAGACACGTGCTTATTTTCTAAACGTTTTTTTTTCGGACTGTGAGTCATGCCGTGAACGAAGGAGCCGATGTCCAACAAATGACTAGATTTTAACAGGTTAAGAAAAATGAGGTGGTGGTTCTAGTCGAATGGCGGCGAGAGAGAATAGCCGTAGAGATCGTTATGCATGTACCGTAAACGGTTCTCGTAATAAGAGTGGATGACTGGTGAATGGAAACTTTTATCGATTCAGCGTTAATTTGATCGGCGCTTTGTACGCGCGAAACGACGACATTCGCGTCAACGGGACAGGGAGTGAGTCGTGTAAGGTTGGAGAGAGGGCCTCGTTAAAACGGCGATTCATCCCAGTCATAACGCTGACTTGTGGCGAACAGGTTGCCGAGAAAGGTGTTGAAAACCGTCACGTTTATGGTTGACTGAAACAATGACGAAGTCAAGGACCCGTCATGCTGGACTAGTCTCTGTAATCCAGTCTGTAATCCATGAGCCGCATTTCAGTAGTTAGGTTCTTAATCAAAAAGTGACCGAAAAATTACGCGATTCTCGATTAATCGTAACATGTAATGAACTTCTTTAGAAAGTATACGTTCAATTTCTCTCCATAAAACATTATTATTGTTATTATATGGTAGAACACTATTTACTGTTTAGCACAGAATGCAAGTTTTAATTATGGTGCTATTCTTTACAAATTAGTTTAATTTCGTAATAATAAGAATCATAATAACTTTATTAACCGGGTAAAAACACTTTAACACTATTCTTACCACGACCGGTCAAATGACCGTTTTTAAAATTGTGATTAGAATTTCATATATACAACATAATTGAATCGCCTTTAAACTTTAGACTTTTCCTCAAATATACATATAATACATTTTTCAGTATTCACTTCTTTTTTCATTGTTTACTTTCTGAGAAAAATTTGTAACCTGTCTTACGTGGGAATGTCGCAGCAGGAATAGGTATACGTGAAGTGTCGGTAGGAATAGTGTTAATATACAATATATATACAAACAATTAGACTCCCTTTGAATTAAGAAGGAGAAGTAAGTGTTTCATGAAGTCTTCATACGAAGATAAGAAATTTAGATGGAAGCAATAATTAACATTACTTGTTATACGGTTTCTACCATTTCACATGGCGTAGAAAGATGGGAATGAACTTGACGTAGAACAAGACAGTTCCTCGTAGCAATCTCATGGCCGTTCTTTATGAAAAGCTTTCGTTGACTCTTGAGTCTCAAACTTTTGTCCGCTACTGTATATTCCTGAAACGTTCGTTTCACATTCAGCGATCACAATGACGCGAATGGGAACGATCTCCAGGAACGAACGTACCAACGGAGAAGAGGAGTGATTCGAGGCGGGTTTCTCGTTCGTTCGTTTGGCTCGAGCGATCGTTTTTGCCGGTCCGTCGTTCAGTCGTCTCGCGCGACGGAATCCGCCGGCCGCTTAATTACGCGGCCCCCTTTCTTGCCGACTGGTTCGCGGAATGTGTTAATTCGCGATAGCGCGCGTCGCAGGAGGCGTGGACGTCGTCACGCCTAGACAACAGGAACGCGATGACGAGGTTGAAAGCCTTGAATCGCCGTCTGCGATCCTATCCAACCGTGGATACCCGAGTCGCGGGTTTCACGCGCCGCCATGTTGCTCGATTTTTCGAGTATAATCGCCGAAAGATAATCGCTGTCCCTCTTCGAGGATGATCGTCGCCGTTGGCTGCGATGAAAGATTTTCGCCGTTGCGCTTGATCGCCATCCCTTCGAGGATACGATGCGCTCGAGAATTTGTAATGATTGTCGTTCGTTTAAAAAAATGTATATAGGATTCTTCTTGGAGATGATAAGGTTATCTAACCTTATAAGTATGCTGCGGAAAATTTTCGAACGTACGATGGCTTATGAACCAAAGCTTAGAATTGCTTTCCAAGATGAAACCGCGTTCAATTTCGTTCTCAATTCAAAATTAATTGTATGAATGTTAATAATAAATACTAATATTAATTTTCTAGTAAGAGGAGAAATTGTGATAGAAAAAAATTTATTACAATTATTAATTTAAATAGTAATAATAATAATAATCAATTTAAACAGTAAAAATTCAAAAAGCAGCTTAATCAAATATTACAATTTTCCAAGAAAGAGGTTTTCAAAGTAATATAAAATTATATTTTTAGAGATGGTAGGGTTCAGGTGTAGGTGCGACAAAGTAAAATTCTTAGGTGTATCAAAAATACTTTTGACAGTAACGATGGTTTCACAATTTTTCAACTTTACAACTTTGATACTGTTCTCACATTCACATGCTTTCTGTCTTCCAAGAATCTTCCGTCACCAACACGCGCACGTGCCCACTGTCTCCATTAATCGAAGCTCGGCAAGGCTCCACCCCCGTGGGCATCATTACAATGTCCGTCAATGGACGGCAATTAGAAGCGACACACAATCGACCGCGCAATTATCCGTCAAATTACGGCAAATTATTCGCGAGGCGTGCACCGCGCTCGTCTAAGCATGCACCATCTATGCACAATGCGTCGAGTCGAAGCTCGCGTGGGCGATTTCGCAGCCAAAGAGCGGGCTTCGGTGCCTCACAATGGTGCCGCGATTAGAGGCGCGTGTGGGACGGAGTGACACAGAATAACGCTTGAATAGATCCGGAACGCGCCGCTCGCGGCTGATCACCCATAGTTGTTCGATGCGTTCGACACATTTACGTAGCCCCGTTCTCCTCGCGTAATCGTTCGCTGTTAAAACGAGCCTCCATGTCGGTCAACAGGGACCACCGTTAACACGTTGAATGCCGTGTTACAGGGTTTGCCCGTGGCGCCACGATGAATTTTCTATTATACGACACATATACTGTTGAAATATTACCTACAACAAATAAGTTTCAGCGTGTAACTATTTTTAGATGCTTCATACTGCATTAATTTTTTCGCACCATTGCATTAACGATGATAATAATTAAAAATTGATAAGTGTTGGCAATTGTCCAAATTATGTATTTCTATCAATTTGAGCGCGACGGTCACCGGTGACCGCCAGTGGCATTCAAAGTGTTTACAACGGTAATAATGAAAAATTGATAAGTATTAACATTTGTCAAAATTATGTATTTCTATCAATTTGAGCGCGACGGTCACCGGTGACCTCCACGGCGCCACCGCCAAGTTGAGTGCCGGTCATCGGTGACCGCCAGTGGCGTTCAACGTATTAACCCGTATAGCTCCAAGTGTGAAAAGTACAAGTTAGGCATTTTTGGAGAGGGAATAAGACAAGCGAAAAAGCGCTCCTTGGTATTTTTGGATGGGAAACGGGAAACGCACGTGGCACTGAAACGGTTAAGAGAACGGTTTCCGCGACGTCGCGTGTTCGATGGGCCCACGATATCATCTCTGCCGCTAATCCCTAACAACTTTCAGGCGAAAGTGACGAGCCACGGGCTCATAAATTCACGAGGCTCGAAACGATCCCGTACGGGGCCGCTTCGATCGGCATGCTCGTGACTTATCCAGGCATGCGCGAGCGAGAAGCGAGCGGAACCAACCACTACGCTTCCAGACAATGGGACCGCGGTCGAGAGAGTTGCCACACCGGCCCATTGTTTTTGTACGGCCACGTCGGCCGGGCTTTTTACCTGCATTAACGCGAATTGATTTCACGTGAAACTGGCATCGTGTACACCCGTGAAGCAACCGGTGAAATCTTCCGCTCTCTCGCCGCGCGCTATACTTGTCGCTGCAAAACGAACGGTTGATTTGTTGCTCGGGCCCGCAGAAGTTCTGCCGAGAAGCACCCGCGGTATCGTGCGGAAGTTTTTAGCCGTCTTTGCAATCACTTCTGCACTTCTCGCAACTTATGCGCTCAGAGTCGTCTCTGAGGGAACTCTTGTTGTTAATCAATAACAAATATAGTTTATTCTCTGTTAATAATAGTATTTTAATTCCACAATCCACAAACTTATTAAAATCCTAAAAACACTACATTTGCATCACAAAAGTAATGTATGGGAACAAAAAATGCGCATACTCAAATCTAAGCACATATCTTCAAGTGTTTATTATAATGAAGTCTTAATTAAGTTTACCTATGGCTTCTATTTATCATCTTACCTAACCCACGTGCCTATATGCTACAGCTAACAAACATAGCAACAAGGTTAACCAAAGATTTTCAGAATCTCAATCAAATCGTCTTCCAGAATGTCCTCGACAATCCTCCGCCGGTTTTCCGTTTCGAAGCACTTGCAGGGATGTCGGATATCTAAGCAATGCGCGCGGATAAAAACAGCGCTCCGGTAAGATGCTAATTGTCCACGATGACCAGCTCGACTCGCTGTACCAATTGGAGCGCATAGCGGAGCGGTCGGCGGATGCTCGCGTAAATCAATCAGCCGGCGTGAGAGCGTTTCGACGAAGGATAATTGGAGTAGCGACAAGTTGATCAGCGCGGCTTCTTTCTCGACGCGGCGCGGAACGGAGCGGATCGGATCCTGCTCGTCCGCTGTAGGGAGCCCTTAGTCATCGAGTAGCTGCATCGCGAGCGTGCCTTATGGGGACCGTAAGAAACGAACGTCACGGTGTTCCGCCACCATGCCCACCTGATCGTTTGTTCGAGCGCGGTGATTTCGATTTTCAATTTTTCAAACGATACAGGGGTTCTTTTTGCGTCCTTTATTTAACTTTTGAACAGTAACGATGCAACAGTCATGTCGCTGCGTTACAATCCACCCTCAATAATGACGTCACTGTTGCGTTTTTATATTTATCTTGAAGCAGTGTGAACGTATATGTTGCAATCTACTTATTTTTGTTAATGAACTACTAATCTATTGAACTACTAATCTAGTAAGCTAATAATCTTTTCCTATTGGTTACTACCAGAATTGGGATTTTAAAAAAGAAGTTTGTTTCATATCAAAAAAGTGGTTAAATGACATTTTTCTCACAAAATGTCACAATTTTTGAACTAACACAATATAAAGTATCAATATAATGATAAAAAAGGTATTTAACGAATTTTAAAAAGATTTCACTTTCTGGGCCCTTTTCGATGCTTGGAAAGTTACTGCTCAAAGGGTTAAGCAAGCATTGCGCGAATGATTTTGGGACGTTTTTCTCTTTTTTTCGGCGGTAGAATGTAGGAAATTAAAAATTTACAAAACATTGTACGATAAAATTTTGTACACGATGAAAAGTTAAAGATATTGACGAATACTCGAGTAAAACTGTCGAACAACATAGTATGTTGCTGGTATCTGGCAACGCGGTGTGATTTCAACGGTTATTACGAATCAACCGGTGGAAATCCGGTGCAACCAGCCATCACTGAGAACCAAAGGAACAGGAAGAGCATTGTTGCGAAAACAAAACCGCCAGATAGAACGATCAAACGTACTATCCTCTATTAAAACATGTTTACCATAGCAACGTAAGAATATACCGTCTCCAGCAATAGCGCATCGTCCCTTCGAAGCACTTAGGCCAAGAGTATATATCGCTCAAAGGGTTAAGCAATATAAAACCCCATTTCCAATAGTGTTAAACTACAAAATTAACAAGCGACGTTACTCATCCCATTCTACCCACAGTATACACCCGCGATCGCATATTAGAATTACAAAATCCAGGATACGCTTCGAGCAGGGCGACCCGTCATCGGTATCGGTGTTCTCCATTGTGTTCGATCAATTGTTCGACCGATCGACCGGCCTCTAAGCGAGTGGCGGAGGGAGCGGAGGGGGGGGGGGGAGCGAGAAACGACTCGACAGCAGGGTGAAAGGCAGGGAAGAGGATTCCTCTCGGTACGTCCGTCCACGGCCAGTAATGTTGATTGCGAGGAATCCCGTATCGGCTCCTCTCCTCTCCTCTCCTCTCCTCTACTCTCTTCTCCTGTTCAGCTTCGTTCTCCAGGTCGGTCTCGCCGCGGTTCTTGTCGCCGCGCGACTCCGCGCTTCGCCGCCGCGGATCGAATCGCGATCGGATGTCTGTTACCGATGTCAATCTCCCTTTTTGCGCTTCCGTCCGCTCGGCGAAAATCGAGCGCGACGCCGCTGACTCGGCGATTCCTCCTCGCTCCCGGTTCCCACATTTCCTCTCGCCGGGCCCGCGCTCTCGCGTGACCGCGCGCTTTCTGCGCCTGCGACTCCTCCACGAGCGCGATCGGTTTCTTGCGAATCGATCACGGGGAATGGGATCGTCCGGACATGCTTGCAAGCGAATATAGTGCAGTCGGTTGAAGCAGATGTTAGTTCTTTGAATGTTGTGCAGTATTTTTTTTTTAGTTGACTTAAAAGGGGTTAACTTAAAACGACTGAAGATTCCCACTTTCTTCTTTTCTATTACAGAATGTGTATGTGTGTATGTGATTTTGAAAAATATAAAATGTTGGTTTTTTTGGAGATACGTGATCTTTCTAATTATATCTGAAAAGATTCTGCAACAAACACGAATCTTGATTAAAGTTTTCAGCGACTGTCCCCGTCTGATAGATCGCACTGATGTTTTGAAGTATCAAGTTAGGTAACTTCCACGCTGTAGACATAACGACAGGGTTAATGAAGTTGACACACGGGAGATCTGTAGATCCTAATCAACCATGACATTTGTTAGGAACCCGGTGCTTCGTTTCGTCAGTCCTTCATCGGATCAACAGGTTAAACTGAACACGGAATACGACGTGTTTATATACGACCGAACGCTTATTCCTAAATTCAACGATTCCATCTTGACACACAAAGAGAGAGAAAGTGAGTGAATAAGTGTGAGAGAGATAGAGGGGTCTCAGGATGACGCATCATGGTTTCCTTCATTATACCACTAAATACATTTAGATCTTAGTCGCCGCGCCAACGAACCTAGACCACGGGATACCGCGCGTTCCTGCGATTAACGCTTATTCTCGCGCTTGACGAGTTCATCTCGGCTCTCACGACCGGGACAAAAATATTCCCGGGAAAACGTACCGTGGAGTTCGTTACAAACATGTGTACGGTTCACCTCGTTCACTAATCACCCGCCAAATCGGTGAAATTCTTTCGGAAGAACTCGTTTACAGAGATCCTAATCGCGCCGTGGTACATGGGCCGAAAGGAATGGTGATCGAAGGTGGACAAATAATTATGCAAATAGACGAGCGATAAGATCGTTCGGAAAAAAGCGGCGCCGATCGAGCGGCCCATTAATATCTGAATACCGTCGGCGCCGCTTCGTAATTTCGTGGACTTAATTTCGTCCGAAGAATGAAATTCCGGCGACGAAATTTATGGAGACAAGCGCAGCTACGAAAACGCTTTCTAGCATACGCATGAATCTCTGCTACGCGTTTTACTCGCACCGTAGAACGCGTATAGTCCACCGACAACGCGTAAATTATCCATTTCCGTTTCTCCTCCCGTGTCTGTTCGAGAAAAGTTGGCAACTTTTTTTACTCGAGGATGAGTTAACACTAGGTTTACGAGGCCTGTCAGTTTGACGGTTTTCGGGTTATATGAGAAAAATTTGCGAAAACAATTACTATTATTCCGGATAATTTTTCACTCATCCTGTAGTCTCCTAATCATGTTGTAGTAACCGTATATTACAATCATATAGATCATGTAAGCAACCGTATATTCACCTGATAGTCACCTTATAGTCATTTTGTAGTAGCCGTATAGTATAATCATATCGATCACGTAAGCAACCGTATATTCACCTGATAGTCACCTTATAGTCATTTTGTAGTAACCGTATAGTATAATCATATCGATCACGTAAGCAACCGTATATTCACCTGATAGTCACCTTATAGTCATTTTGTAGTAGCCGTATAGTATAATCATATCGATCATGCAAGTAATCGCATCTTACCCTATAGTCGCCTTACAGTCACTTTACTGTCATGTGATAGTCATTTTGCAGTCATCTTACACCTTTTTTAAGAACATCACTCTTTTCCAACCGTCGTTCGTCCAAAATGTCCTCACAGTCTTCTCATCGTCAACACTGTAGCAACATTACGTTACTTCCGTTTAAAAGAGATCTAACTCGTCCAGATAAAGCTTTCGAAACGCCGTCGCAGAAATTCGACTGATCGCTGTCCCCGACCACTCGCGCGAACACGTACACGCTACGAGTCAGATCGTGTGTACGCTTCGAGCCGGCAGGGATTACTAGGAAACACCGGTAGTTAATACGAGCCCTCCGCGCCGATCGTATCGGTAATAGAGGATGCGGCAGGAGGTGTGATAGCGCTTGGACTTAACGAAGAGCAAGAAAAGCAGGAAGAAGCGGTGTCACGCCTGGACGTTCCTCTTCCCTCGAGACATCTTCGCGCTCTCGCTCGTACAGAACCGACCAACCAAGCGTCCGAACCTAACAGACCTAAGAGAGAAGAGGGAATCAGCTCGGCTGACGGTACTCGTTATCCCGACTGACTGCCAGGTCTCGAGAGCAGTACTCGCTGCGATATCTTCACAGATTCGTATCTGGGGTTACAGATCTTGCTTGGCGTTCACGTACACACACAGGGGAGGGTGAGGGGGACTGTGTCCAGGACAGGCAGTGGCCCGGGAAATTCTTCCGACTGCGTGGCCGCGAACAAACAGGGCGTGAAAGAGGAGTCGAGTCGCTGATCGAAGAGACGCTGTGAGTCGAGGCTGTGTGTGCCCTCGGGACGATAGAGAAACAGGTAGATACTCTTCCTTGAGTACCGTTCGCTGATATCGGTTTGATTGTTTGCACGTGTTTTAACAGCTTAACCCGTTCGATTCAATATTCTTTTCGGAGGCTGCTTGTATATTAGCGTCAGCTGTTCCCTATCGTAATATCGTTTAGTATTTGTCAGTCTCGTCGACTGAAAGCACAGGCAGAGTTGTGAAAGCAATATTTGCTACAAATGTAGGAGATTTAAGTTAGGGATTAATTCAACCTTGTCGTTAATATACAATTCACGACTCTATGCATTTTCTCTGCATTTGAAAAACAGATTCGCTTTCATGTTTCAATTGTAAGAATAAGAGGAATACGTACTTCCTCAAACAAAAGGAAGCAACAATGTGTATAGTATAGGATCTCTTACGTTCGTTTGGTTAGGTTCAGGTTAGCCCGTAGACTTTTTGAACAGCATTGCAGCAAGCAGCTCTAGATTCCTAACCCTCTCACCCTCTCGCCCTTACTTACTCTCTCTCTCTCTCTCTCTCTTCCTCGTTGTTGACCCATTCCCCTCTTTCCAGCGATCCTCTCTCCGTTCGCCCCCGTATGCAAACCGGCTTCGCCTTCGTGAAAACAAAACGAGCGACGATAGAAAAAGAGGGGTGGAGCGGCGGGGACGTAGCCACCAAGGAACAATCCCTCTCGCTATCTTCGTCCCTCTCGATCGTCCTTTACCTCCGTTGTCCTGCGTTTCTTCTTCTTCTTCTTCTTTTCCGTTCCCTCCTTCCTTCCTGTTCTGCGCTTACCCTCCTCCTCTCTGCTGGATTCTCCTCGTCCTGTTCGCTCCTCCTTTTGCGCGCGACATCGGCGACGCCGTGCAACATCTACGAGATCGCCGATCTCTCGCCGACGACGAAATCGTCCTCTCCCCCTTCTACCCTTGCCGCTGCCATCCTGCTTGCCGTGGGGGGGAGGCGACGAGCGGACATAGGAGACGGAAAGCTGTTTCACGGATTCCTTCGCTCGGAAACACGGCCGCGAGCCCGCTTCGGACCTCCATTACCAGCGAGAGAGCTGGTAACGCGCCACAGGCAGATTCAAACTGGTGATTTTGATAACGGCGACACGATCGTGAAGGATATAATGTATTTTAATACGGTCGACCGAGGCTTCGATTAAATTCGAACGAATTCTCTGATGTCTGTTCACTGCAATTTTAACCCTTTGCACTCGAGAGGTGATTGTTAGTCGTCTGTCTAATGATACTAACGTCAACAATTTTCAAATTCGAAATATTTACCAAGATTCGCTTATATTAAACGTCATTTAGTTATTAAACTAAAATTTACAAATATGACTATTTAACCTTTGAGTATGACTAATAAACAAATTAACTAAATTCTGAAAATTTGCGGAACTATCGTTTGGTGACCAACACTCACCTCTCGAGCGCAAAGGGTTAATATTAGGGGGACCAGAAAGTAATGTCGTTGCTGTTATTCTCTGGCTCGTTCTTGGCTCGTTCATAGCATAAATGCACCCTTATGCCTACAAAAATCAACCACGATCCGCCTGCCAGACAATTTAATTTTCTCCGCGGCTTTCATTTAATTAGCCACCGTCGTCGATTAACCTCGTGAAAGGTGGCCGGACACCTAACAAAACGGGCCCGACTCCTACCGTGCCGACCTTAATAGGGTGGCGCAGCCCGGCTACCTAACCCCGCGCTTAATCCCCGCCGACGGTGATGATTAACGAGGCGCGAGCGATCAGCGTCGCACCTGTCTCCCCGAAGCGTTCGCGCGGGGTTAAGCGCGTGGAGGCGCGAGACGCGTTGGATTCCTGGCGCGGAGAGCCGCGAACGCGGGGTGGACGCGAGAGCGCCGCAAGATGAATAGACGCAAGACAATGGGGACGGACGAGTGTTTCTTGCGGCGTTCCCTGGGCGGAACACCGCGCGGGTTCACGTGCCTGGAAATTTGCATTCGCCCCACCCCCCCGCGATACGTTTATAAATCACTGCCAGGACCGAGCCCTCGCCTGGCTTCGCTCGATGTCCACAGCATTCCGGGAGGGGTCCTACCTTGGTAATGGTAGGTGTTTTGTAATAGCTTAGGTTAGATTGGGTTAGGTACGAGGGACTCCGATAGGGATTTCTACATGCTGGCTGTGAGTTATGTTCTTCGAGTGTTTTGTGTTGGTTTAGGTTCGAGGTTCTCTAATCGGGATTTGTACATGCTGGGTTTGTTTCAAATTAAGTTTGGATTAAGACTGTCGGTAGTGGTAAGTGTTTTGTAGCAGATTAGGTTAGGTTAGGTAAGGTACGAGGGACTCCAACAGAGATTTGTACATGCTGGCTGTGAGTTATGTTCTTCGGGTGTTTTGTGGTAGTTTAACTTAAAGTAGTTTAGGTTCTAGGATCTTTAACCGGGATTTATAAGTGCTGGGTTTGGTTCAGGTTAGGTTCGGGTTAAGCCTGTTGGTAGTGGTAGAAGTTTTGTGGTAGCTTTGATTAGGTTCGGGTTAGGTACGAGGGACTCGAGCTTACTTTTTGGGGTCAGGTGGGTTAAAACTGGTCCCACCTTTTGCTTAGCTTCTTATGCATGGTGGGATTATATATTTCAATCCACCTTGAAACATTCACCTTGAAACAGTCAGCAACAGTGAACAATATGATCTCGGGAAACCTACCTCTGCAATCAAACAGAGCTCCTCCATAAACATGACCGGTCGTAGCATTAATTCGGCAACGCACGCTATTCGCGAGTGTAAAACACTTGTCAACCGGAAACGGTGACCGTCCGAGTGGCGCGAGAAGGTTTCACGACTGTGCACGCACAAGAGGGGTGTGTGTTCGTGTGTGTGTGTGTGTGCGTGCGTGTTTGAGCGCGCGCTGAGCCATTAACGACTCGTCGCGCATAATTTATAGGCCATTAATTAGGAGCCGGATAAAAGTGAGCGCTATAAAATTATAGAACAGTCGGCGAGCATCCGTGCCGACCACTCTGCCCCTTTCACCTCTTCCTGTTCGTCGCCGAGCATAATCCTCGCCGCTTTTAATACCTGGCCGTGCCCCCGCGCGTGTTTTACATTAACGCTGTAATCGCGCCGCCGCTTACTATCGCGATAAACACGAACGGCCCCGAGTGTCCTGTTTCCGATCACCTCGGGACACGTGGGTAAGGTCAGTGATCGCGAAGAAAGAGGAGAGATGCTTCTTCGATCTTTTACCATTAGCTGTTGTGAAAATGTAATATGATGTTACGGTGGATTTGCTACTGAATGTATTTTAGGTTACATGCATACGATAAAATAAATACACTTCTGCCTAAGTCAAAACTGTCGATAAACTTATTCAGAAGAGATTAATCCAAAACCAGTTGTAACCCAACCTAAACTTAAAACAAATCAGTTTCGAGTTCAGTCGAAACCAAACTTAATTGAACCTAAACCAAAGTAAAGAGATCTTCATAGTTCACCTACACCTTCTGAAGAACGTTTTAGACGGAAACCTAACCCTAGTCCTTGGGTTAGGTTCAGGTTGAGTTGAATTATGTGAAGACTCGATCAAAGCCTAATCTAAACCAAACCCGAGTGTAACCAGTAATAACCCAGCATATGCAAATTTCGATTAGAATCCCTTGAACCTAACCTAATTTAAAATATGCTACCATAAAATACCTACTACCAGCAAGTAGTAGGGGAGAATCTTTCGCAACAGCTACACTTCTGATTTCAAACCATTGTTAACAATTCGTTTCAATGTTTACAGTATACATATACAATCCGCCAATACAAATTGCACCCCTTCAAAATTGACAATTCTTCCCAGTTCCTCGGCCAGTTCGAATACGCCATTAAAACGCGCAACCGTGCAATTTCCCATTTCACCCATTCCGCACGGTCTATCTACGTAATTCGAACGGTACCTCTGGCCTCCGGTGAGCCCGTAGACGACTCGAGAGGAAGACCCGTTCCATAACCGTCGCCGTAACCGAAAGCACGAGCCTCGAAAAGCCTGGTCGTCAGGGTTCAACCGCGATAAAAGAGGCAGAGAGAAGCGAGGGTCGCGGCGAGGGAGAGGAGAGGAGAGGAGGACGCATGCGAGAGCGTACGCGGACGAAGGCACAGCTGCCACGAGCGTATTCGTAGCCGAGCGTACATAAACGAAACGGTACGTACCCGAAGAGAGAGGCTCATTGCCGAAGCATGCAGGCTTGTCTTGTACAATTTGCTCGAACATGTCCGTCGCGGTCGGAACGCTCGTTTGAACCGGTCGGGGAGCGTCCTCTCTTCCTCGACGAGATGAAGAGGATACACGCTCTGCCTCCCCTCGGTCCCGTGGGATCGAGCACCGGCCAAATCCACGGTGTAAATTCCCCGAGTCACTCTCTGTCTCTCTCTTTCTCTCTTGTTCTCACTCTCTTCACTCTCTCTCTCTCTCTCTCTCTATTTCTCTCCGCGAACCTCCCCCTGCCAAGGCATCCTCACGCCCCGCTCCCCCCCCCAACCCCTGCTGCTCTCTGCCCCTTCGGCGGCTACCTCTCTTTTCTCGGTTCGATCGAACGGACCGCGATAAATCTGCGCCCCGTTCTAACCGTGGCCCTGGCGCTGAAAACCGGAGATCGGAGACGCGGTCGATCGTAATCCGGTGTCGAGCACGAAAAATCGGCCACGAAATCCCCGGCTTTTCAGCCGACCGTCGATCGCCCTTGTCGACGGGTGTTTATGGTGTCACCGGGGTTGAACGCGACAGCGCTCGCGATCGTGTCGGCCGATAGGATGGAGCTATTGTGGCTTCGAGGACTGGTTGATCGTTCGACGGTGTTTACTTGGTCGCGCTGATCATTTGAATGCTCGACGAAAGGAGAGGAGGACGCTCGACGTAGGATGCTCGACGCACTTGCCGCTGACTCGTGGTTCGTGACGCCGGAACGTTAGATACGTGGTGTTAGGGATTGATAACTATTTTTATTTATTGTGGAAACCAATGGCGGGGTGACCACCATCCTTCTACCAATAAGTCCCCTTTCCTGAACTTTTCCCTCTACCGTCAAATTATCCACTTCCCTCTACCATCTCCCATTATTCCGAACCCTTAAAAACTGCTCGACATTCGCCCACTGGCAGAAGAAAAACACAGAACAGTAAATTCAGAATACCAGCAGAGGAACCAAGAGCGACACCCGGGTATTAATAGTCAAGGTAATCGCGAAGGAAAGGACATCATCTACAAGCGTCGAGACAATACGTAGCTTTTTGCAATAAGATACGTTGTTGCGGTCGATAACACACGTTCGTATGTTTGCATGTTTCGCGAGTCGAAGGGCAGAGAATCTATAAAGATCCTCGAATCGCATCGAGGACGATGAGTTTGAGGAAGATGAGGAGCAAGTGAAAGGTCGTGAGACAGGAAGTTGGCAGCGGCTCGTTTCATAGGAATAGTAAACAATAGCGAGATAAATGGTAAACGAAGATAATGAAGCCGCGGGATTCATCCAGCAATGGTTAGGTTTGGGTTAGGTTCGCAGAGAGATTGCTTTTCAAGCTAGCAGGGCGGTTCGAGGCGTGTTGCGAGGGGGGGGGGACTGACTGTTCGTATGCGACCACGTGTTTTCTGCCCACGCGGAATCCGATTCAATCGCGTAATTAACGTCCGCTTGAGCCCGGCGGAAGGGATGCGCGGCGGCTCTCGTTATTAGAATAACTCCATAGGAGCGACTAATTAAAATACAATGCTCAGCAAGAGTCCGTGATCGACGCCGGCACGCTGACAGCTCCGGAAGCGGAATTCATCTGTCAGGATGATTAACAGCGCGTTAATTAGGCGAGCGGGACACGCAGCCCCGTCGACAGAAAAATGCGGCTGGGCAAAAAGCGGAGAGGACGCAGCGTCGTTCAACGCGTGCGATTAACCTTCGATTCGATGCGGCTAATTTAAAGACCGCTTCGCGTACCTACAGAACGCTTAAGCTTGTGTTGATATTGCGGCTCTCGTTGCGCGATCAATTAAATAATCATAGAGTAGAGGGTTGAGCAGATTTATTATTCCATAAGCTGTTCCTCTCATCTAATCCTTGTAATTTTCTGATCAAAAAGGAAACTGTAACTTTTACCAGTTTCTTGTTGGAATGTGTAATCTAGAGAACTAATCGGGACATCTACCGATAATTGGTAACGATTTTATTGCTTCCCTTAATATAAGTTTATCGTTGTCTCATCCTTGTGCCAGTAATCAGAGTGTTGTAATCAAGTAGAAGTTGTAAGCTTGTTAATTACCTCACACGAAACCAACATTTCTCATGATCTTCGAATATTTTAATTTGAATAATAACGTTCATCAGAGATAAATGGTATGCAAGTTATTATAAATATCGTGAACACCATTTTTAGAAAGCACAATTAACTTTTGCAATACGTTTTGTAGCTAATTACAGTTGTGCATCATTAAGAAATGAATTTCTACCGCTTTATAATCCCTGTGCTTCATTAATACCTTTTTCCAATTATATTATACAATTTAATACACAGAAAAACACTTTAACTACCGTCTTCTAGTAAACGCTAAACAGTGATCGAAATTCCGTCCGGTAATAGTGACGTGGTACCGTTCTTCATCATCGCGCCGGTCTATCGATCTCGGGAAACGTTCCTTTCTAACTGTACACAGGCCTGTCCACGGTATGTATTATGACGAGTGCTGGAACTCGCGCGCCTCACGCTCACGGTGATCATCAGCTCTCGCATGACGTGCGCGCGAAGACTGATGCTCGCGGCAAGGTTCACGGGATTGATTACCGCAGTCAATAACACGGCTTGTGTGTGTATTGACGAGAGCAACGGGGAACGAGGGAACGCTAACAGGTCAATGAAATTATACCGTAACAAAGATTGATGCCGGTGTGATTGATGATTGATGATAGGCCGGCTGTGGAGGTGGCAAAAACCACTTTCCACCTGATCAACGTGACTGCGTCCTATTTGTTCGTCTATCGTTACAATTTGTAAACCGACTTTTGTGTGCGTGGAACGCCCACGCGGTGGGCCCGTTACGGGATCCTCGTTGCACATGAAACGACATCGATCAGACTTTCATATAGTTTTTTCACCGGAAACTGCTTAACCCAAGTCACTGTCTTACCTGTAACGGCAGTAAAATTCGAGAACCACGCATAGGAGAGATACCTAGGCGATTTTGGTGGTTAAGTAACGAAGAAAAAGGAAGAAAGAGAAAGATAGAGTGTGTGTGAGACAGAGATAGTGAGGGAAAGAGATAGATAGATAGATAGATTGATAGAGAGGGTGTGGGGGAATATCACTCCGAAGAAATGCAAAAGTAGTATAGAAAGTAGTAGTAGTAGTACAGTAGTAGGGTGGTATTCGGTTCCGGGGGGTCCACTTGGGGTAATGTGATGCCCCTATGCTCCTTACAAAATAAAAAAAAATAGATAGGGAGAAAGAGAGAGGAAAAGTCTGTGAGAGATGAAAATAGGTTTCTGGATGATTACTACGCGCAGTACTGGCGATTTTTGAATTATTTATACAGTGTAATGAATTAATTATACTGCAAGCAATATTGAGAGCATGGTTTTGCAAATAAATTGAGAAAGAAAATAGAGAGTACTAGTCAAAGAAAATGAAAGGGGAAGAGAAACGCAGAGGAGGTCGATCGCGCCGAAAACTCATCGGTGTTCCTTCGTACCGCTGGGCCCAAAGCTGGTGCATCCACGTCCGACCGATTGGTCGGTGGTTCGCGTCGCGAACGGTTAGCGCGGTATGTATTAATAAAAATAATTACGGTATCCGTCGTTGCTGTTCGCCGTCCAAATCGAAATCTGATTAAGGAACTTAATAAATGCCGTGGCCGGTCGCGGCGGACAAGCCACGTCCATGGCCACCGGATCATCCGAAACGACTGTGACCGCCCTATCCCCCTCTCCCCCCTCTCTTTCGATGGCCACTGCGGAATGCGTCGTCCAGGTCCCTAATGATTCCCGAACCTGGACCCACCCGGGTCCCTGATGATATCTAGACCGAGCGAACGTTTCACGGGGCCCGTTTGCCTCACTACTGTCCCCACGGTAAAACCTCCCCCCTATTCACCCCCCCCCCCCACACCTCGTCACACTGTCGACGCTGTTGATCGCTGCGTTCACGGTCTCGATAGAATTCTTTCGGAGTTAAGTGTTACTAATTTAACGATTACGATATTAATCATGCCGCTACCGGTCCCCGGAACGCGGTCCCTCTGGGCCCGTCCTGCTTCGGATGAAAGGTCTGAGATGGATGATCGAGGAGATGTCGGCAAGGGATTGCTATGGGCCCGCTTATTTGCGTACCGAAGCGATTGACGTGGACCGGTGGAGAGGTTAACGACTGGATCGGTCGGAGTATAATTGGTGATCCGTGAACGGTTCATAATTTTTTGCTTTTACAGTCCCACTCGTGGCAGGCACTGTAATATGCGTACGATAAACGACAGCTTCGTTTGCGATGACGTTTACTTTCGGTTTATCAGAAAATTGAGATGGACAGAAAAAGTATAGGACAAGAATAATGTCTGAAGTAAAGTGCAGACAATGTTTAAAGATGTTCGCTATTCTGGGCCCATTCTTTAAAGTTCCTTGTGCAAACAAAAGGTTAGCGCTCAGAAAGCGAAACGAGAAACAAGTTTCCATTCGGTAACAATTTCAAGTGCCCCGCACTTCCAACGAACCCTGCGAACGATCCCGTTTCCCATATAACACCGCCGGCGCTACCGGTCCCAGAGGGCGTGGGGCCCGCGATCGATCTCCCGATCTCTTAGGAGGCTGCCACGAGAGCGGACAAAAGCAACGAGAAGATGTGGGAGGGGTGGCACTCGTTCTCGTTTTAACGCCTCAGCGAGAAGGTGTTGGCGTCGCACGTCGCACGCTCGACCTCTTTTATTTTTCCACTCCGGGCCCGCCGTTGGGCCCCAAAACCGACGACCTTCTGCGCGCCACTTCCTTTTCACGGCCGCGTGTGAATGCGGCCTAAAGCGAGCACGGATCAGGAGGCGGCTCGATCTCACCGCATTGTGTCCTACGGTGGTCCCCTCGACTCCCCCCTCTCGCTGGCCCCTCCTAACCGTACGGAGCTCCGGTGACGCGCGAACCGTGGGGGATGAATGTTCGAATCCGCCGGCCGAATGAATGGCGGAGTGATGTTTGTTTTGAGTGCAGGTTCTCGCCCTTTGTCTCAGCGGGAACCGCCACAGTCGTTTTTCGACGAGGACCCTCCTCCCTCTCTCTCGCCCTCTCGTTCCTTTTTCATCCACTCCTCCCACAGATCCCACATCCATCTTCTTACCCCTCCAGAAACTGGGCCCCTCTCTTTCTCTGTTTCTTTTTTCCGCTCGATCGCTCTCTCGCGCCGATCGCACACAGCCGCTCTACGCCTACCCTTAAACGCTCCCGGGACTTTTATTTGATAAGAAAAAGAAAAAAACAGGAGCTGGGCCTCCTCTGTCCGGTCATGGGCTACAGCGCGCACGGGGTGAACGCGTCTCTCTCTCCATTTCTCTCTCTTTCTCTCCCTCTCTCTCTCTCTCTCGCCCGCGCTCGTTTTAAAATCCTCCACCTTCTTTCTTCCCTTTTGCTCCCCTTCTCGACTCTCTCTCCTTGATGCCTGTGTTCTCGTGCTGGCGAACTCGATCAACGAATCCGATACTGGCAGTTACTCCGGACGAGCGCCATTGTTCACCCTGTGTCGCGGGAGTGCGTGGATTTCAGGAAAACGACGGACAATAATGTTCACCGGCCCTCCTTGCAGCTTCATTCCTTTTTTCGTTTCTCCGTTCGTCGTCGTGTTGGATGGTGGGCCCGGGTTTACCGTTTGCATTTCAATTTACATGGAGAAATGGCCCCCGTTGCGCATCCTCGCTGATACGCCCCGTTACAAAGGCGAGATTCTTCACCGGTGTACCGGGCCCATTCACACGTTCGCCCTCTGTTCACCTCATTCGCACTATCTCTCTAATTTACTCGCGCGACGAGGACCCCTCCTGCCTTTTACTCGGTTCACCTTTCGAGCCTGCTCGCTACTGTTTGCCTTTCGTTACGGGACTTTTTGCCTTTCCTCTCCGTTAATGGCTTTCTCGGAACCCTTCGACGCCGTGCAGCTCTTTGTTCGTTCATTAAAAACGGTTTCGGTGTCACTTAGAGTGCACGCCGCGATGGAAAATTACGGGACGATAATTGAAGCTTGATTGCCCTTCGGAATGTTAACAGTTTCAGGACATCGATGCACGAGGAAGATTAATTTGGATGAAATAACTTTGAATTTTTCAATACCGGTTATTTTTTTTTATATTTCTGACTTTTTAATCGACGCCGCATTATTAACCATTTGACTGCTATGAACGCGTATGCGTGTGTGACGAAAGCTAGTCGTGTGAACTATGGGCGTGTTAGCGGAGTTTTCGACTTTATGAGCAAAAATTCTTATTTTAGGTAAAATTTGAAAGAACCTTTTTATCACGCAAAAATTAGTAGATTGAATATCATTAAGGTAGATTCGATTTATAATCTAGTGTTGAATTGATATAACAGGCTAATGTCAGCTGACAACTTGCAACATTTCATCACGAAGCGCTACGTGTATCCACTAGTCATGCGAGACTAACTTGGCGCTCGCCATGTAGGTTACCACGCGCCTACGCAACGGGATACACAATATCTATCAGCCGTACACTTGCCCAAGAATTAATTGCTTTCAATATTCTCGCGTACAATAGAATTGAATAACAGGCCAAGCGAAATGCACGGTGTAACATTTGTAGAATGTAGTCACCTTTAATGACAGCAACACAGATCGTACAACACATAGAGGCCTATGATACTCTGCTCGAGGCACCGGTCTCTATCTCGAAGGTAACAATCTGGAAACTGCTCAACTGCTACCTGTTAATCTCACTTGAAACGGACAGCCTCGAGCTTGTAGGGTGTCTACAGCTGTTCCCCATCTCCGTTTCCACGAATTCCTTGATACACTAAAATTGCATCCCTCAAATTGCATTATAATTGTACTGGTGTAGCTGGCACGGGGTTGGACAACGTATCTCATCCATTGTGAGCGAAGCATACAATTTTATATTTTTGTAGTAATCGTTGAATTAAACTGCTCTCGTATGATATCTTTGTTTCCTTTTAATCTCGAATTGAATTTCGTTCGGAGTGAACTAAAGATAAAGTCTATAACAGTATCGCATGCCCAGTTTCCTTGAACATTCACACGTAAGTGCCATTCTTTGAGACATGTTAGTTCATGAACTTAATATCGCCCCAATTATACTAACCACCCAAAGTTCTGGAGTTCTAATAAACTCTTAAACCATTGAAGGTGTCTCATAAAAAATCCAAAACCAGTGGTAAAATATGTTCCAAATTAATAAAAACGAGGCGGTATTTTAAAAAATACACGAAAAATACAATAATCAAGGGGAGAAGCCGTGGAAGGCAACAGGAGGGTATAAAACACAGGAGGAGGGGGTTGAAGAGGTCGGTGGTGAGACGCGGCGTCGAGGACCCGGTAAATTACCGGTGTACGCTGAAGAATCCGAGCGCGGCTCGGGTAATTCCACGGACGGGCGAGGCGGTATCGGTGGGCCGCATCTCCATGACAAATACTGGCAGGACCCCGCGCGGACGCAGATCCTATCTGCATTTTATCCCTCGCAGATAAATGGGCCCGCGTCGCACGGTGCCGCCTCGCTGTGCTCGCGTGGTGGTACACGTGTAGAGGAAAGAAAGGCCACCGCCGCGTCGCGACGCAAGAAACGCGGCCGATCCTGAAGCACGACACCTGTACAGATGCTTTAATAAAAATTGTTACTCTTTTGTCTCACGTTCAGCGAGCTACACACGTGTTGTAATTTTCTTTTGGCGTCCTCTCCATAATCCATGGATAAATAAGAATCTGTGGATAAATCCCATCAAGAACGCTACTTTTCTCAGACCTTCACGAACTTCCAAAACCCCAAGGATCCGTTTCGATCGAAACGAATCTAAAGTATTTGTGTTCACTGCCTT